>JBAIZL010000002.1:239011142-239133642 GCA_036971475.1 Prosapia bicincta
TTTGTAAACCCCAAATCATCAACTGATTCTAGTAAATAATTAACCGTTATAAATTATGTTTTCTAAGATTTCCTATTATTTACGGATAATTTGATTTCTAACTGTTATCACGAAAGTTCATATTTTAGATTTTTAAATGACATAAATAAGGTTACAAACTCTGTCTTCGCGCACTTGAACATGCATTAAAAACCAGCTCAAATGTACTCTTTTCCTTTATCGTTACTAAAAGAGTAAATACATAACTTTTCTGATAAATGTGTAAGAATGAATGTATACAATAATAAAAGTAATACAACAACGAAAATAAAACAAATTAAAGCAGCAGAAGTTTTTGAAAAAAATCTAGATAAAACAACGTTATTATTATAATTAACTCAAAAATTTAGGCCCGGAGGGGAGGGCAGTAAGGCATGCTTGTGGTACGAGTCCACAAAAATCCTCTACAAATCCAAAAGCGTCTGTCTCATAGTGAGCGGCTTCCCGGTCTGCGTCTGTCTCCCGAGGAGCAGCAGATATATACCTGGCAAAGGTATAAATTGCAATACCATTTCAATGCAATGGACAAAACCTACGGATATAGTACCCCAGGTGGCAGACCAGCATCGCTGGAAAATCCACCCTCTCAGGAGGTCGGCTCATTGGATTCTGGGGAGAGCCATCTATTGCAATTTAATGACGCTTTTAAAAAAAAGCACTAAAGTAATAAGATCACCGACATTGAAATAAAAAAAAAACCATTACGACTAATCCTAGTATGGAGATGAATGAAGTGGCGATTGAGGAACAACCCAGCTACTACGAAGAATGGAAAAAAGAAGTGGCGGGTAGAAAGTCTCTTGAAAAAAGAGTGAATGAATTACAAAAATTAATTCAGAGTTTAGAAAGAAAAATGCAAAATTCTCATCAAGGTGAATCTAGTTCTACACTAGTAAGGACAAGTTATAGTACAGATGATGAGGACCTCATTAGGGATCAGACTGGATCCTTAAAAAAATGAAGCGGCCAGCCAAAAAAAGGAGGGTACAATCAAGCCCTGAGTCAGTTTCTGAGAAGGATATTGAGAAACCAAATCGTACAATAAAAATGTCAGTAATATTAAGAAAAAACAGAGAGTTCCTCCACCTATCATTGTTTCGGATATAGCAGCATTTAGCGACTTAAGAAATCTAGTCAAGCAAGTAACCGATAAAGAGTGCAACTACACTTCATATAATAATAACATTTGGAAAGTAAAAGTAAGTGATGGTGAAACTTATAGAGTGGTAACTGAAGACTTGAATAAAAGTGGAACGCAATGACATACGTATGAAAATAAAGCTACTAGGTTATTAAAAGTTATGGCACGTGGACTGCACCCATCATGTGATGTCCAAGAAATAGTTGATGACTTAAAAGGTAAAGGTCTCCAAATTGTAGGTGCTAAAAATATAATAAAAAAAGAAGTGAAAAAGAACAAAACAGGAGAGAGGTTTGTAGTGAGAAGGGGCCTTCAACTGTTTACGCTCTCATTTTATAATGAAGAAAGTATGGAAAAAAAATTTTCTATAAAATCAATAATGAGAATAGGAGTAAATATTGAAGCTGTGAAACGAAATGCAAACTTAGTACCGCAATGCAAGAGATGTCAGGCATTTGGACATACACAGGGTTACTGCAAGAGGGACTTCGCTTGTGTGAAATGTGCTGGAAAGCATCTTACTAAAGATTGCCAGCTGAAAAAAGAAGATAAACCTAAATTTGTTAACTGTCGAGGGGATCACCCAGCAAGTTATAGAGGATGTGAAATAGCTAAAACCTATCAAGAATGGAATAGAAATCATAGAGGAACAAAACAAAGAGCAAGAAATAGCGTAAACATTAACTATTCTAGAGAGGTTATCAATAACTCACCAGGTATGAGTCAAGTAACTGATAAACCAAAGTCTTATGCCAGTATAATAAAAAACCAGAGAAAAGAAGATGAAAACTCAATCAAGTATGCAATTAGTCAAATTCTACAAAGATTAGAAGGCCAGGAAAGATCAATAAAGCTGTTAACTAATGAGATAAAAAAAATGAAATCAAATAATAATAAAACTCCAGTGAATGACAAAAATAGAAATGAATGATGAACTAAGAATTGTTACATGGAATGCAAATGGACTCCATAAACATATTTCTGAACTTCAAATATTTTTGAATAATGAAGATATTGATATATGTTTAATATATCGGAAACTCATTGCTCAAAGCAATCTCTTATAAGAATACCACAGTACATATGTTACCACGCCTTGCACCCAGACAATAAAGCTAGAGGTGGCTCTGCCATTTCAATTAAAAACAATATACAACACTATGAAGAGTTAAAAGTAGAAACATTTAAAATGCAAGTTACTATGATAAATATTAAAGCAAATAATAAGGATGTTAAAATATCAGCCATCTATTGCTCACCGAGACAAAAGCTATCGCAATATGACTATAGAAATATATTTGGAATGCTTGCAATAGCTTCGTTATTGGAAGAGACTTTAATGCTAAGCATACGCACTGGGGATCAAGGTTAACAAATACTAAAGGAAGGGAACTATATCGAGCAGCTATGGACTATAGATGTGTGTTCTCCTCATTAGGATCGTCAACGTATTGGCCATCGGACCCTGACAAAATCCCTAATTTGATTGATTTCTTCATTTCAAAAGGTATAGCGAAGATTCATATTACTGTGAAAGGGAGAGGATGATCTATCCTCAGACCATACCCCAGTGATACTCACATTAAGTTAAAGGGTGAATATAAATAACAACCTCCCTAAACTTACCAATTGGGAAACCTTTAGGGAAAAGCTCTATGACTTTATAAATCTCCAATCTCTATTGGACACACCAGATGAAATTGATAATGAAGTTGAACAGTTAACAACAGACATTCAACAATCAGCTAAAGAGAGTACTCCAATATCGTATGCTAAAAAGTATAGAGTAATAAGCTATCCAGAAGATGTTAGAGAGATGATTCTTGCTAAAAGAAGAGCTAGAAGAAAATGGAATCAATCTAGGTCGCCTGAAGATAAATCATTGGTTAATCGTTTCAACAATGTGTTAAGAAAACGCATTAAAGAAGTTAAAAACGAATCCTTGAGTACTTTTCTTAATAGCTTAACAGATGATGAAACTACCAACTATTCTTTGTGGAAGGCTGCCAAAGCTAAATAAGCCTATTGTTCAAAATCTGCCTTTGAAAATGAGAGACGGTAATTGGGCTAAAAGTGCGAAGCAAAAAGCTGAATTATTTGCTGATTATTTAGAAGAAGTGTTTACTCCACTTAATACAAACTCAAATCCAATCTTAATAAACCTTAACAATATTTCATGCAGTACAAGTATTCAATGTGTAACACTTAAAGAAATTAGGGATATAATTAAACATCATTTAAGTGAAAGAAAATCACCTGGCTATGATCTAGTTACAGGAAAAATATTGAAAGAGCTACCGGATATTGTTATATTGAAGTTGCAGCTTATAATAAATGCATGCTTCAAAATTAAATATGTACCTAAACACTGGAAAATAGCTGAAATTATAGTAATACCCAAACCAGGTAAACCTCCTACAGAAGTCACATCCTACCGACCAATTTCGCTGTTGCCAATTAAGTCAAAAATATTTGAAAGACTTCTATTAAAAAAACTTTCACAGATTATAAATGAAAAGCAACTGATTCCAGGTCACCAATTTGGTTTTAGAAGTAAACATTCTACAATCGATCAGGTTCATCGTATCACCAATACAATAGAAAATGCTTTAGAAGAAAAAAAATCTGCATGACTGCTTTCTTGGATGTAGCCCAAGCATTTGATAAAGTATGGCATGAAGGGTTGAAGCATAAGCTCTATAGAGATTTACCAATACCGTTTTATCAAATACTTTCATCATATTTAGAGGGAAGATATTTTAGGGTTAGATATGATAATGACTATTCAGACTTGAAAAAGATATCTGCTGGAGTACCCCAGGGTAGTGTACTGGGGCCTACACTTTACCTACTATATACGGCTGATATTCCATTGGGTAATAACATAATGACAGCCACGTTTGCTGATGATACCGCACTTTTATCAACAGATAACTCTGTTACCAAAGCAGCCAATAGTTTACAAACTGCCATGAATAATCTTTATATCTGGACTCAAAAATGGCGCATTAAGTTAAATGAAACCAAATCCGTTCTTGTAACCTATACAAACAGAAAGGTTATTACTCCACAAATACTGACAAATGGCAATGCTATACCAACAGCAAATACAGCAAAATACCTAGGTATGACACTGGATGCAAAATTGAAGTGGAAGGAACATGTAAAAAAGAAAAAAGAAGAACTAAATGCCAAATATAGAAAGTTATACTGGTTGATGGGCATTAGTTCTGAACTATCACTAAATAATAAAATAAGATTATACAACCAAATTCTAAAACCCATCTGGACATATGGTTTCAATTATGGGGATGTACCAAAAAAACAAATTTGAAAATGATACAGACATTTCAAAATAGGGTATCACGTAACATGGTAAATGCACCTTGGTACGTTAGAAATGAAGACCTGAACCGTGATCTGAAAAACAAATTTGTTATAGATGAGGTTAAGCATTTGCGTAGACTGCATTACATCCTAATCAGGAGATTGAGCCAGTACTTGATGTGACTAGGCATGTCCGTCGTCTACAAAGTACTAGACCACATGATTTGGCCACTTTAGAACAAAGAGAAACTTGAGTTTTCCAACACCATTTTTTTTTCTATAAATGAAAGTCATTAGTCAGTTGCTTCAACTGGTCATGACAAAGGGATGTGTTTTTAGTGAGTATGAATCTCACACTGTTGCGTAATAGGATTGCGCAGCGTCTTTTTGAAGATTTTCACCTACCCATTGAAAAAAAAAACAAAACAAAAAACACACACAAAATACTCACACATCTACTATGTAATTATATTAAAATTTAAAAAATGAATGAAAACGAGAACGACAACTGAAAAAAGCGTGCAAAATATAATAATAAAGAAACATTTAACAAATAGCAGAAGAAAAATGTCAATCACAATCACAACTATAGCAAAATTATATTTAGTATTTCTACTGTGTCTGTGTATACTGGCTTCACTATTGTGTATACAGGTGACCGAAAAAAACCAGACGTTTTTGAAATAGCTAATACACGTGCGGCAGTCGTTGTTTGGAGGGGGGACTTTTTATTATTCATGGACCATTGAATGGTACAAGACCATATGTTTTGGGGTTTGATGTGTAGATGCGAAATAGTGAGTCTATCACAGCTGTGCGGCGACTTTTAGCGTTCAATTTCAACCTGGACGCCATGATATCGTTTCCAGCAGGAATACAATTCTCAGGTGGGTTAAGAACTTGAGAACAATGGAAAGTATTCTAATAAGAAGTATCCTGGTCGAAATAAGTCTGCTAGGACGCCGCAAAATATTGAAATGGTTAAGGAAACTTCGATTAATAGTTAAAGTCAATCGACAAGAAGACATGCGCGTGAATTAGCCCTAACCACGTCAAAACAGTGCAAACAATTGGGTTAAAAAATTTTTTATTTCGTTTTCATTTAAATGGTTCCGTTTACTCAACAAAAACAATGTTTATTTTCAGCAAGATGCTGTCACTGCACACTTCTCGAGATGAGAAGTTCCGGGAAGCCTCATTTCGCGTTTCAGTGATAACCCATGGCCCCAAGGTCACCAGATTTGAGCTGTGATATTTTCTTTGGGGCACAAATGGCAAGTGTAGATAAATATATAAATGTAATATATGTTCTAATTAACAACATAAGAAATCAGTAATGTTAATTTTAATAAAGTCTGGTTTTTTCGGTCACCCTGTATATATTACAAGAATAAAATAAAAGAAAAACGGAAATAGATACAATGTAAATTTAATAATTCCGCAGAAAGAGCAGGAGAATTGGAAATTTTGTAGTACTGCACACCACATGACAAGAATATAAATGAGTAGGAAGAAATATGAGGGTATGGAGAAAATAGAGTTTCAAATAACGCAAACTTTAAGAGGATATGTTTATTTTCTCACGTTTCAAAAGAAAATATATATGTAAGCGTTACAACACTGCCAGCTGTGAAGAAATAAGCGATGCGAGGAGTAGAATATTTCATGAGCTTTGGATATGTCGCATACTATTTATTAGGGATCCACTGTGGTTGGATATTAATAACAAATACTCAAAAACCACCTAACCACACTACTTTTTTATTTTACCCATAGGTACATTTCAGTTACCAAGTAACCATCCTCATAGGGATAACATACAAAGACTGTTAAAGTTGCAAAGCGCCTTTGTATACCCTGTGAGGATGTTACTTGGTAACTGAAATGCACATAAGGGTAAAAAAGGTGTTATGGTTAAATGGTTTTTGAGTATTTATTATTAATATATGACATATTTTTTTAAATCAAATTTTCCTCCGACGAAATTACTAATCAATTGTTACTACAGAGTATTACCTGTAGACTTAATTACATAGAGCTTCTCGTGCAATGACATTCAATAAATAATCTCAGTTTTAGTGCTTTATGAATAAACTACTGAAAAACCATGTGAAACAGAAAAAATACGGAAGTTATGGAACTGACCTACTAAAGTGAATTCGCATACACATTTTTAATAACCTCGGTAGACGACTGAAATTCAAAGTTCATGTATACAACAAATCGGTAATTTGAATAAGAATTTACTCTAAAACTGTCCTCTACATAAAAAACTAAATATTGTTGCTAAATAAAATCAAAATGTTCAACTGTTATCATCCCAAACCAATTAAACTTTGCAGTTCTGGTGATTCTAAAAGTTTGTTTTACAAGAATAGACTTTTAATAAATTTAAAACAAAAATAACCAACGCTATAGGTTTAAGTAATCAATAAACACAATGTAAGTAAATTTGAAACCCCCAAATATGTAATGAAGAGTGACCCTCAAATGGCATAAGCCTCTCTCTTCCTTTCACAATCTCTGTTACATCCTCTGTCTCCATGCACTCGAAAATCCACTAAAAACTATCTCAAACGTAATGCTTTCCTTCATCATCCCATTGAAGTTTTTTTAATTCCTTCTATTAGCTCACACTCTCCTGATATATATATATCTTTTACAAATTTTCAATCGTTAATAAAATAAGTTTTTATTCATCCAATCAAATTGAAATAAATTTTTTTAAACCTATAGTGGATGAAAATTGATGTTAATACAGTTTTTTCAAATATTTATTCAATAATTAAATTATAAAACCTTTGGGCCCAGCTGGATTCGAAATAAGAATCTTTATGTCCGAAATCTGTCGGGCCTTGGCACTGCGCCAACCTTCCAATACCTAGAACAGCTGTTCCTAACTTGTGGTACGTGAGACCCAGGGGGTACATGAAAATAATACCAGTAATGGCGGACATCAATATCTCACACTTTAGATATGAAACAAATCGAGCTTACACTAGTAGTTGACAAGATAGTTGGTGTGTTGTTGATCTAAAATTGCGTGGAGCTTGTATGTTTGTGTGCAACTGAAAGCACAGAATAGAATAGCGATGGGAAACATCTATTGCAGATTTAGGTGAACAACACAAATGCAGGAGGGTCTGCGATTTGATGATAAGAAACTTTCAGGGAACCGTCTGTCGTATTGCCCACACAAAAATAACATATACACAGCTGGTTCCCCCCGCTCCATCCATTACTTGCAAGGCACTCAGGCAACCACTCTTTGTCTTAACCACGTCAGGAAATAGGGAGTACTTTTCATTGAAAAACGTTTTTAGGCGTACGTGAAATGAAAAAGCTAGGAACCACTGACCTAGAAATATATTTCTCAAAGGTGTATATGACTGTTTTTCTGTTTGTCGTCGAAACCTCCATTGTACACAACTTTAAACTGTTGCCATGGTTACCACACAATAACATAAATAATGCTCTAGGGTAACTAAAAAAAATTTTCTTTCTTTACTTCAGTAGGAATTTACTTAATATTTTTTATATTACTTGTTTAACAATGTAATACTAAAATTACTGAAAAAGTTCCATTCAAATTTCTGTGATTTGTGAAAATATAAAATTTTGTGTATTACATTATTTGTTACTCAACTGAAAATGTATTAAATTTAAAAGCAATAGGATTAGGCCTATGTATGTACTAGGAAATTAAGGCAATAAAAACAATAAATTGTTCTGTTGACTTTCACCAAATGTTAAAAACCAAAATTCATTTTTAAAATATCTCGTAAAAAAAGATTTTAGAGAAAATATCACAATAAATAGGCTTTAAAACTGTATTTATAAATATTATTATGGGCACAACAACTTCATAGTTTGTTTCATTAAAACTGAAGTAGAGCCCATAATAAAATTAAACATGCAAAATTACAGGATTTATACTCCGAAAAAAATGTAAAAAGTTAAAAATAAAACAGCCACTCCTAACATAATTACCTGAATTTCGAGAGAATGTTCCTTTTCAAGGAGAAAATGTGAATGAGGGGTGAAATATAATCCAAGCTACTTGAATAATAATTAAAAGGGATGAAAAGGAACATTTTACCTTTCAACAAGCCTTTTATGAAACGTATTCTTCTTAGAAAACAGCTAATCACGTATTTCTCTGAATACGACACTGAAAACCCTAACTTACAGGTAAACTAGATATGACAGATGGATATGTTTCTACCTAACGAAACTTACTGACGTGAATGTGGTATGCTTTAAATGTCCTTAAAGACCTAACTGATACCTTCTTTAATACCCATTCTTACGCCACGAATTATATTTTCCGTCTTACGCGCAATAACAAGATATGTTTCTACCTAACGGAACGTACTGACGTGAATGGGGGATGCTTTAAATGTCCTTAAAGAACTAACTGATACCTTCTTTAATACCCATTCTTACGCCACGAATTATATTTTTCGTCTTTTGGAAATAACAAGATATGTTTCTACCTAACGGAACTTACTGACGTGAATGTGGTATGCTTTAAATGTCCTTAAAGATCTAACTGATACCTTCTTTAATACCCATTCTTACGCCACGAATTATATTTTCCGTCTTACGCGCAATAACACGATATGTTTCTACCTAACGGAACGTACTGACGTGAATGTGGTATGCTTTAAATGTCCTTAAAGACCTAACTGATACCTTCTTTAATACCCATTCTTACGCCACGAATTATATTTTCCGTCTTACGCGCAATAACAAGATATGTTTCTACCTAACGGAACGTACTGACGTGAATGGGGTATGCTTTAAATGTCCTTAAAGAACTAACTGATACCTTCTTTAATACCCATTCTTACGCCACGAATTATATTTTTCGTCTTTTGGAAATAACAAGATATGTTTCTACCTAACGGAACTTACTGACGTGAATGTGGTATGCTTTAAATGTCCTTAAAGACCTAACTGATACCTTCTTTAATACCCATTCTTACGCCACGAATTATATTTTCCGTCTTACGCGCAATAACACGATATGTTTCTACCTAACGGAACGTAGTGACGTGAATGTGGTATGCTTTAAATGTCCTTAAACACCTAACTGATACTTTCTTTAATACCCATTCTTACGCCACGAATTATATTTTCCGTCTTACGCGCAATAACACGATATGTTTCTACCTAACGGAACGTACTGACGTGAATGTGGTAAGCTTTAAATGTCCTTAAAGACCTAACTGATACCTTCTTTAATACCCATTCTTACGCCACGAATTATATTTTCCGTCTTACGCGCAATAACACGATATGTTTCTACCTAACGGAACGTACTGACGTGAATGTGGTATGCTTTAAATGTCCTTAAAGAACTAACTGATACCTTCTTTAATACCCATTCTTACGCCACGAATTATATTTTTCGTCTTTTGGCAATAACAAGATATGTTTCTACCTAACGGAACTTACTGACGTGAATGTGACATTCTTTAAATGCCCTTAGAACTAACTGACATCTTTTGTAATACCCATTCTTACGTCTTGAATATTATCTTCTGTCTTCGTCAATAACACGATATATTTCCATCATACGGACCTTACTGACGTGAATGTGACATTCTTTAAATGTCCTTACAAAACTAACTGACACATTTTGTAATACCCATTCTTACGTCTTGAAAGATATCTTCTGTCTTCGTCAATACCACGATATATTTCCATCATACGGAACTTACTGACGTGAATGTGACAATCTTTAAATGCCCTTACAAAACTAACTGACACCTTTTGTAATACCCATTCTTACGTCTTGAATATTATCTTCTGTCTTCGTCAATAACACGATATATTTCCATCATACGGAACTTACTGACGTGAATGTGACAATCTTTAAATGCCCTTACAAAACTAACTGACACCTTTTGTAATACCCATTCTTACGTCTTGAATATTATCTTCTGTCTTCGTCAATAACACGATATATTTCCATCATACGGATCTTACTGACGTGAATGTGACATTCTTTAAATGTCCTTACAAAACTAAATGACACCTTTTGTAATACCCATTCTTACGTCTTAAATATTATCTTCTGTCTTCGGCAATAACACGATATATTTCCATCATACGGAACTTACTGACGTGAATGTGACATTCTTTAAATGCCCTTACAAAACTAACTGACACCTTTTGTAATACCCATTCTTACGTCTTGAATATTATCTTCTGTCTTCGTCAATAACACGATATATTTCCATCATACGGAACTTACTGACGTGAATGTGACATTCTTTAAATGCCCTTACAAAACTAACTGACACCTTTTGTAATACCCATTCTTACGTCTTGAATATTATCTTCTGTCTTCGTCAATAACACGATATATTTCCATCATACGGAACTTACTGACGTGAATGTGACATTCTTTAAATGCCCTTTCAAAACTATCTGACACCTTTTGTAATACCCATTCTTACGTCTTGAATATTATCTTCTGTCTTCGTCAATAACACGATATATTTCCATCATACGGATCTTACTGACGTGAATGTGACATTCTTTAAATGCCCTTAGAACTAACTGACACCTTTTGTAATACCCATTCTTACGTCTTAAATATTATCTTCTGTCTTTGTCAATAACACGATATATTTCCATCATACGGATCTTACTGACGTGAATGTGACATTCTTTAAATGTCCTTACAAAACCAAATGACACCTTTTGTAATACCCATTCTTACGTCTTAAATATTGTCTTCTGTCTTCGTCAATAACACGATATATTTCCATCATACGGATCTTACTGACGTGAATGTGACATTCTTTAAATGCCCTTAGAACTAACTGACACCTTTTGTAATACCCATTCTTACGTCTTGAATATTATCTTCTGTCTTCGTCAATAACACGATATATTTCCATCATACGGAACTTACTGACGTGAATGTGACATTCTTTAAATGCCCTTACAAAACTAACTGACACCTTTTGTAATACCCATTCTTACGTCTTGAATATTATCTTCTGTCTTCGTCAATAACACGATATATTTCCATCATACGGAACTTACTGACGTGAATGTGACATTCTTTAAATGCCCTTACAAAACTAACTGACACCTTTTGTAATACCCATTCTTACGTCTTGAATATTATCTTCTGTCTTCGTCAATAACACGATATATTTCCATCATACGGAACTTTACTGACTTAAATGTCACTTTCTGTAAACCTCTTTACAGTACTTCCTGACTGACACGTTTTTAATCCCAATTCTCACTACCCGATATAAAATAGTTCGTCTTAGGGCAATGATATGATTTGTAACTTTCTGTCGTATGACTTTCAGGTTAAATTAGGATTACCCCTCACAAAAGTCATTAATCTCGGTCTTGGCGGCCCAATAGCCCTTTTTCCGCTAGCCTCTTCATCAGACCCTGCTGAACATCGCCACGTCATCAATAAACAGGACATGACAAGAAATCGCCGCAACTAAATGCTAAGAACGTAAAGGTAAACGTAGTTGCAACAAGGTATTATTAGAATGTATATTTTATATAATTGAACCAAATACTGGAACCACTATTTATCAAAAGCAAAACTGGTAAATGACACATGTGAGGAGGCGCTGGCTGATATTATCTACTGATTTAGATCTCTAGCCATATGTTGAGTACAGTAATTCTGGTCCTAAGCAGAATCTTCTACAGTTAACGCGCTTCAGATATTCTCATCAATTTTTCCCCTGGCGTAAAACCAATTTTGGTTATCATCGCCAAACAAAATATCTTATAAAAACTAAAATACAAATAAAATCTAATACAAAAAGTATAACAACATAATATATTATATTAAATAATAAAATATTAATAAATTGAAACGTAACAATGAATAACAAAATAACAATATCGAATATTATTACAGTAAATAAATTTTAACAATAAATAAAAACAACGATAAGTAATAATAAATTAATATTAATAACAATAATAAACACACTACACCAATGAGAGAGAATAAAATAAAATAAATAAACATCTATACACAAAACACACACACACACACACACACACACACACACACACACACACACACACACACACACACGTACACACACACACCTACCCACACAAAGAAATAAGCTTATATGTATAAATTAAAATCTATAAATATGAAAACATATTATTATGTAATATTTGGTAATAGTAATTTTGAACAAATATATTGAAGTGGTGCAAAAGAGCGTTGACACGGTCAATGGCCTAGGTAGCGTCGCTTAACACCACCTTTAAACTGCCTTCTACATTAAAAAGGGCAATAATATTGGTCAAACCAACACAATCCATCAATATATGTCTGATTGTGTAGGAATCTCCGCATAAATGACATATAAACGGATCTTCACTGCGCATCAAATATCCATGAGTTGCAAAGGAGAGGGCAACGAGAAGGCGAGTAACCACAACTTCATTCCTACGTTTCGAACGAACGATGACCTCCACGTAACATATCCTTAATTTCCATCAGGTTATTGTGAACCACGCTATGCCATTCGTCATTCCAAGCAATGAGCAATACGTGTTTCGTAAAACACACATAATCAGTTGCCATAACCCTTTGAGTAACGAGCACCAAACTTGTAGCATTCTTCGCCCCTTCATCCGCTTTTGTGTTTCCGAGTATTCACCAGTGTCCAGGAACAGAACAGAATGTTACCCCCACACCCCCCAATTGAAGCTAGTGTGCAGCACACAGAACATCACCAACTAATTGGTTCATAAAGAAACATCTGAAGAGCTTGAAGTGCACGGAATCAGAACACAAAAGATAGTGGGAAGATTGAGATTAAACGACAGTTAATGCTTTAAAAATTATAAATAGTTCTGCTGTGAAAACATTGCAAGCTGATAGCAATCCTTACGTGTAGATACATCCCGAGGCATAAAACGCACACCCAACACCATTGTCCAGGATAGACCCATCAGTGAAAATAATTTCTCTGTGTTCTTGGGATTTGTAAATAGTCAAAACTTCCTGGTGGTAAACTACATAAGGAGTAGTGTATTTTATGTAACTTGACAATGAAAAAAACGAAGAGTGACGAAGATGTAGATAGCGCGTTGATCGTTCAAACATAGTAAGAATTTGCAACTCAAGGTTATCCATTATTCGTAACGTTCGTACGCCGATTTGCGTGGACGTACGTTGACGTGCATCGTAATACTGTTCGTGGCAATATTAAAAAAACGATATTAAATGGCGAATCTTTAGGTTTGCTTCGAAGACTAGAAATGTATGAATTATTTAACATCCGACGTCGACTTGAAAGGGCAGGTTCCTCAGCCTCGACAAAGAGACTAAGTATTGGACTAGATCTAAAGGCACCAGTAGCAAGTTCAACTCCAGAGTGGTGGACTGTAACTAGTGTTTTCAGAACTGTAGGACGTGCAGATGAATATGCTAGAAAAGCATTACTAGCGCGTGATCTAATGACTGCGCTATAGAATCTTAGAATTGTAGTACTGTCTGCTCTCCAATTCGTTCCACTAAAGACTTTAATTTTAATAGATACTGAAAGATTTAACTGTCATACGCAACTTCGGTTTAATTCACTGAAAGTTTCCACTAACGGTTCGTTAAATTATACGTCTTATGGTTTTCACTAACAACTGACAAAGTGTATATACTTCGCCAAACAGACATTAAGGGAATTAACTGTCATACGTTTCTTGAGTTTAAGCCACTGAAAGATTCAACAAACAGTTCGTGAAATCCTACGTCCTACGGTACTCACTAACAACTGACAAAATGTATATCCATCACCAACAGACACTGAAGGATTTAACTGTCATAGGTTTCTTCAGTTTAGAGGATTGAAAGCTTCAACTAACAGTTCGTGGAATCCTACAACCTACGGATCTCACTAACAAATGACAAAGTGTGTATCCATCGCCAACAGACACTGAAGGATTTAACTGTCATACGTTCCTTCGGTTTAAGGCACTGAAAGCTTCAACTAACAGTTCGTGAAATTCTACATCCTACGGTTCTCACTAACAACCAAACGTGTATATCAATCGCCAACAGACATTAAGGGATTTAACTGTCATAAGTTTCTTCAGTTTAAGCTAACTGAAAGATTCAACTAACAGTTCGTGAAATCCTACGTCCTACGATACTCACTAACAACTGACAAAGTGTATATGCATCGCCAACAGACACTTAAGGATTTAACTCTCATACGTTTCTTCAGTTTAAAGCACTGAAAGCTTCAACTAACAGTTCGTGAAATCCTACGTCCTACGGTACTCACTAACAACCAAACGTGTATATCCAACGCCAACGGCCACTGAAGGATTTACCTGTCATAAGTTTCTTCAGAATAAGGCACTGAAAGCTTCAACTAACAATTGGTGAAATCCTACGCCTTACGGTTCACCCTAACAACTGACAAAGTGTATATCCATCTCCAACGGCCACTGAAGGATTTAACTGTCATACGTTTCTTCAGAATAAGGCACTGAAAGCTTCAACTAACAATTAGTGGAATCCTACGTCTTACGGTTCTCACTAACAACTGACGAAGTGTATATCCATCTCCAACGGCCACTGAAGGATTTAACTGTCATACGTTTCTTCAGTTTCTCAGTGGCTTAAACTGAAGAAACTTATGACAGTTGAATCCTTCAATGTCTGTTGGCGATGGATATACACTTTGTCAATTGTTAGTGAGAACCGTAGGACGAAGGATTCCACGAACTATTAGTTGAAGCTTTCAGTGATTTAAACTGAAGAAACGTATGAGAGTTAAATCCTTCAGTGTCTGTTGGCGATGCATATACACTTTGTCAGTTGTTAGTGTGAACCGTAAGGCGTAGGATTCCATGAACTGTTATGTGAAGCTTTCAGTGCCTAATTCTGAAGAAACTTATTACAGTTAAACCACTAAATGTCTGTTGGCGAAGTATGTAGACTTTGTCAAATGTTAGTGAGAACCGTAAGACGAAGGATTATACGAACTCAAAATTGATGATTTCAGTGCCTTAAACTAAAGAAACGTATGACAGTTAAATCCTTCAGTGTCTGTTGGTGATGGATATAGACTTTGTCAGTTGTTTTTTTTTTTTTTTTTTTTTTTTTTTTTTTTTTTTTTTTGTCCTGGCGAAAAACCAATGGAGTTTATCATCGCCAAACAAAATCTAACACAGAACGCGATGTTTTAAATAAAATCAAATAAATTAATAAATAAACAAATAAATAAATACAACAAAAATTACTAAACAAAATAAAACACCAACAATAAAAAACAACAATATAACAATGAAAAAATTCTTAAAAACTAAATAACAAAATAACAACAAAGAACAATATAACAGTAAATAAATAATATGTAAAACAATAATAGGTAACAATTTACCAATAAATAAATCTCAATAACAATAACAAGAACAGAAAATAAATTTAATTAAAATAAATAAAAGAAACACAGAGAATTATATGTATAACTAAAATTAAAAAAATATATATTTTTATGTATTAAATTTTAAAAAATATTTTCAAGTGGTGCAAGAAAGCGATGACTCGGTCAATGGCCGAGGCATCGTCCCTTAGCACCACCTTCAAACTCCCTTTTAAATTAAAAAGGTCACGAATATTTCTTACATTAACACAGTCTACTAAAATATGTTTTATTGTGAAGATATCACCGCAATATTGGCATATTGGTGGATCTTCACGACTCATCAAATATCCATGAGTTGCAAAAGAGTGGCCAACGCGAAGGCGTGTAACCACCACTTCCTCCCTACGTTTTGAACGAATTGAAGACCTCCATGGACGGACGGTATCTTTAATATCCCTCAGCTTATTCTGAATCACGGTATGCCACTCGTCATTCCAAGCAGCGAGCAATAAATGTTTCGCGAAACACACATAATCAGATGCCATAACTAGTTGAGTAATAGGCACCAAACTTGTAGCTTTCTTCGCCGCTTCATCCGCTTTTGTGTTTCCAAGTATTCCGCAATGTCCAGGAACCCAACAGAAGGTTACCCCCACACCCCCCAATTGAAGCCTGTGTACAGCACACAAAATGTCCCCAACTAAAGGGTTGCTAGAGAAAACATCCTGAAGAGCCTGAAGAGCACTTTTGGAATCCGAACATAAAAGATAATGCGAAGATCCAGATTGAATGACGGTCAAAGCTTTAAAAATAGCAAATAGTTCTGCCGTGAAAATACTGCAAGCTGAGGGCAATCCGTAAGTGTAGGTACGTCCAGACGCATAAAACGCACACCCAACGCCATGGTCCAGTTTAGATCCATCCGTGAAAATAATCTCACTATACTGGTGGGATCTGTATATTGCCAAAAACTCTTGGTGGTACACCACATTAGGAGTATTGGTTTTTATAAAACTGGACAGTGAAAAATCGAAGCGGGGCGCTTTTATTATCCATGGAGGTAGACAGCACATCGATCGTTCAAACGTAGTAGGAAGTTCCGACTCTAGATTATCAATTATGCGCGACGTCCGTGTACCGAAAGGGGCGGTTGAACGTTCGCGTGCAATATAAGTAGGTTCGTAGCGGTTATTAAACACTACATTAAATGCCGGATGTTTAGGTTTGCTTCGAAGACCAGATATATAAGATATTTGTAGCATCTGACGTCGTCTTGAAAGAGCGGGTTCCCCAGCCTCGACAAGAAGACTAGGGATTGGGCTAGTTCTAAATGCACCAGTAGCAAGTCTAAGTCCAGAGTGGTGGACAGCATCGAGAGTTTTTAGAACTGTAAGTCGTGCGGATGAATAGGCTTGACAGCCATAATCAATGCGCGATCTAACGACCGCGCGATAAAAGCGAAGCATACTAGTTCTGTCTGCTCCCCAATTCGTACCACTAAGGACTCTTAACATATCCAATTTCTTATTGCATCTCACCTTCAAATCACGAACATGTGGGATCCATGAGAGTCTTTTATCAAATAAAAGACCTAGAAATCGAACACTATCCGTGGTTTGAAGTTGAATCCCATGAAGATAAAGGGTCGGCTCCTGGTGTTGCCTACGACGACTAAATGCTACACACTGGGTCTTCGAAGCAGAGAATTTAAAACCTGTAGTTCTTGACCATTCCTCTAATCTACTTATTGCTAACTGCAAAGATCTTTCCGCAGTTGCCATACTACGAGCAGGCACATATATACAAAAGTCATCTACAAAGAGTGAACAGTGAACCGGAGATCGTATATAACTCGTGATACTGTTTATTGCAACGGCAAATAGCGTGACGCTCAGCACGCTGCCCTGCGGTACACCATTCTCCTGTTTATAACTGTTTGAATACGTGCCTCCAAGACGAACGCGGAAAGATCTATTCGAAAGAAAGTTAGCGATGAATGCTAGGATATTCCCTTGTATACCCCATGATTTCAGAGTGTTCAGAATTCCTCTTTTCCATGCCATATCGTATGCCTTCTCAAGGTCGAAGAAAACAGCAACGAGTGTTTGACGCAAGAGAAAGGCATCTTGAATAGCGGATTCTAACAAAACCAATTGGTCAACGGATGATCGTCCTTGCCTGAAACCACATTGTTCGTTGCAAATAAGGTCATTGGTTTCTAGGTACCAGACAAGACGGCGGTTGACCATCTTCTCCAGTAGTTTGCATAAGACGCTTGTAAGGGATATAGGTCTATAACTGCTGGGAATGGTTTTGTCTTTACCTGGCTTCAAAAGAGGAATTACCGTCGATTCTAACCATGCATCGGGGAAAGAGCGCTCCTCGAATAAACGATTGTATATTCGAAGGAGGACAAATTTCGCAGATGACGGTAGATGTTTCAGCATGGAGTACACAATGGAATCAGGACCTGGTGCAGAGTCCTTCGTTGACTGAAGAGCTGACTCCAATTCCCCTATAGAGAAAGGAGTGTTTAAAGGAGAGTCCCCAGACGACCCAACAGTAAACGGTATTGCTTCTTCCTTCAGTTTATAAATCTGGAATAATCTATTATAGGCTGTAGTAGCAGAAAAGTTAGAAAATGATTTTCCAAGTACATTAGCAATATCATCACGGTTTGAGATTATTCTTCCATCCGGCTGCTTCAGCGCAATGGCTGGCAACGGAGTGGAAGTACCACAAACTGATTTTAGTTTCCTCCACACTATGGAGGACGGAGTTGTTGCTGTAATTGTGCTAATGTACTGTTCCCAAGAGTTCTTTCTACTCAGCCTAAATATCCTCCGTGCTTTCGCACGGAGTATTTTATATTCCTGAAGGTTTCCATTTGTTGGGTGTCGTTTAAATTTCCTAAGAGCTCTTCGTCGTAAACGGAGGATTTCTGTGCATTCATCGTTCCACCACGGCACAGGCGGTCGGCGTGGATGCGCAGAGGTTTTCGGAATGGTCTTTTCAGCGGCATTTAAAATAGCTTTCGTAAACTTTTCTATATTTTCACCAATGGGTGTCAGATAATCCATGTCAAGTGATACAAGGTAGTTCGAGTAGGAGTCCCAGTTGGCTTTTCGCAAAATCCAACTGGAATTTCGAGCATAACAGGGTTGGGAGTCACATAAACTGATCTTAATAGGCACATGGTCGCTTCCATACAAATCATTGAGTACCGACCATGTGCATCTAGTAGCTAATTGAGGGCTGCAGATCGATAGGTCAACAGCTGTCCATCCACCAGTAGATGCTGCTAAATGGGTAGGCGAACCGTCATTTAGCAGACATAAGTCCAGTTCCGTTCTCACACTCTCCACAAGTTCACCTCGAGAGTTGCTAGTCGGAGATCCCCAAGACAAATGGTGGGCATTGAAATCTCCTACCAATAAGAACGGAGTCGGTAACTGGCTTATCAAATTCACTAAATCCCTGTGTTGAAGATTTTCATGTGGTGGCAAGTAGACACAACACACAGTAATTTTATGGGGGACAGCTGTTTGAACGGCTACTGCCTGTAAAGGAGTTATTAAGTTTAGAGAAACAGCATCGATACAGTCACGGGCTAGGATGGCTACGCCACCTCTAGCTTGATCTTCTGTAACGAAATCCGATCTAAAAACTGAATACTTCCTTAAATGGAAATTATGCGATTCGTGGAGATGTGTCTCCTGTAGACATACAAACATAGGGTACACATCTCGCACGAGTACTTTAAGTTCTTCTATGTGACTCCTAACACCGTTGACGTTCCATTGTATCACTGATTTGTTAATTGTTGACATTTATTAACTCAGCAATGGATTGATCTGACACCCATTGGTGCTTTCTCCTTTCTTGATTGGGACGTTTTTAGACGTCCCAGGCTTACATTTTTCAGATTCCATATTCACCCGTTCAGGGATGGAATCTGAGGAAGTTTTGGGTTTAGGAGGAGTGGTTTTCACATTCCCTCCTTTGTTAGCATTTTTCTTAATGCCCGGTAACGACGGTGGCGATGTGGTCTGTCGTAACACTGGTCTACGTGGTTTGGATTTTTCCGTCTTCTGCACAGAAGGTTTATTACCCGTTGATAATATCTTCTGCACAGAAACACAAGGCTCGCTTAGTGACTTATTTCGTGCTCCAATCCCCCCAGTGGAAGGGACAGGTACACGAGGTAAAACATTATCCGTTGCTGCAGGTTGTACCAAATTCAAGGACGGACCATTCGTGACTATGGACAAAAGGCGAGAAACTTGTTCAGTTAGAACTTCAATTTTTTTCGCCAGCTCGGCACAGTTGTTACAGGACGATTTGGAAGCGGTCAGAGTAGCGGCATAAGTCTTACTGTCTGCCTTTGGCTGAGTAGATCTATAGAGTTTTTTGGCCTCTGGAAACGACAGCTTGTCTTTCGCCATGATGCCTAGGATAGCTTTCTCTTCCTTAAAAGTAGGGCAGTTGTAGGATCGCGCTGGGTGGTCACCACCACAGTTGGCGCATTTCGGAGAATTGACACAATCCTTATCATCATGGCCTTCAACGCTACATATACCGCATACGTTCTGCTTCGAACAGGTAGAGCTGATATGCCCAAATCGCTGGCACTTGAAGCAGCGCCTAGGGTTAGCCACGTATGGTCTCACTGAGAGCCTTTGGTAACCTGCATGTAAGTATTCGGGTATTTCCGGCTTTCCAAAAGTGACGATAAAAGAAGCTGTTGCTACTTTTTCTCCTTTGTCCATTTTCATTATATTGACAACGTCCGTAACTGACTGAGACGAGAGTTCGGATTTAATTTCATCAACCGGAAGGTACATTAAATCCCTACATGGGATAACCCCCTTTGAATAATTCAAGGATCTATGGGGAGCCACAGATACCTTGACCTGATCAAAGAAAGAGGTCATTTTAGATAGAGCACAGGTTTGTCTCTCGGTGGAAGTCGTAACTAACATTGTTCCGTTTCTAAGTTTCTTAATAGAGGCTACTGGACCTCCAGCACAGGCAGTAATAGCCTTGTTAATAAGGAAAGGAGAAACTTTAGAAAGATCTTTCCCTTCTTCGGCACTAGAAACCACTAAATACTTTGCTGATGGCAATGTCTGCGACGTTGCCACCATCAACTTTTTACTCAAATCTTTACAAGTTAGATCGTCAGGAGAATCCTGGCGTGTCCTCTTCAGACTAGTCATATTTGACGTGGTTTTTGAATCCATAAATATTTTTTGCCAGCCATCGTGTCAAGCGTTACGGGCGAGACTATAGGAACGGGTACACCCTTGGATCACAATAAGATCATTTCCAATCCTCAGAACTCTGAGGCCTATAGCTTTTCTCCTTAGCTCGACTGGATGGGCATCAGTCGAGAACTCGTAATACTGTGCACAGGCTCCGACACCCATGCACCGCGGACACTCCCTGACCAAGGACCGAAGCGGCTGGTAGACCAGAAACCGCGCTTACGTCTTCGGCAGAGCAAGCTCACATCAGCGTCCCAGACCAGAGTTTGTCACGCTCTGGACTTTTCAGCACTCCCAACGCGCAACGGTTCTGACCAGTCAAAATTCCCTAAGCGAAGATGTAAGTGTTGAAATGTGTATAGATTGTGTTGGTGTGTGTATGTGTGTGTGTATGTTTTTGTGAGTGGTGTAGTGTTAGGCTAGGGTACCGCGAGGGACGCCAAATCCCTCGTAGGTGCGGTTAGTCCGCACCCCCCTGCGGGTTTGTCAGTTGTTAGTGTGAACCGTAAGGCGTAGGATTCCATGAACTCTTATGTGAAGCTTTCAGTGCCTTAAACTGACGAGACTTATGACAGTTAAATACCTCAATGTCTGTTGGCGAAGTATATAGGCTTTTTCAATTGTTAGTGAGAACCGTAAGACGAAGGATTATACGAACTCTTAGTTGAAGCTTTCAGTGCCTTAAACTAAAGAAACATAAGACAGTTAAATCCCTCAGTGTCTGTTGGCGAAGTATATACACTTTGTCAGTTGTGAGTGTGAACCGTAGTACGTAGGATTCTACGAACTGTTAGTTGAAGCTTTCAGTGCCCTCAACTGAAGAAACGTTTGACACCTTAAACCTTTCAATGTCTGTTGGCGATGGATATACACTTTGTCAGTTGTTTGTGAGTACCGTAGGACGAAGGATTACACGAACTATTAGTTGAAGCTTTCAGTGCCTTAACCTGAAGAAACGTATGACAGTTAAATCCTTCAGTGTCTGTTGGCGATGCATATACACTTTGTCAGTTGTTAGTGTGAAACATAAGACGTAGGATTCCATGAACGATTGAAGGCACTGAAAGCTTCAACTAACAGTTCGTTAAATCCTACGTCTTACGGTTCTCACTAACAACTGACAAAGTGGATATACTTCGTCAACAGATATTGAGGGATTTAACTGTCATACGTTTCTTCAGTTTAAGCCACTGAAAGCTTCAACTAACAGTTCGTGGAATCCTACGTCCTACGGTACTCACTAACAACGGACAAAATGTATATACTTCGCCAAAAGACATTGAGGGATTTAACTGTCATATGTTTCTTCAGTTTAAGGCAATGAAAGTTTCAACTAACAGTTCGTGGAATCCTACGTTCTACGGTACTCACTAACAACTGACAAAATGTATATATTTCGCCAAAAGACATTGAGTGGTTTAACTGTCACATATTTCTTCAGTTTAAGCCACTGAAAGCTTCAACTAACAGTTCGTGAAATCCTACGTCCTACGGTACTCACTAACAACTGACATAGTGTATATACTTTGCCAACAGACATTGAGGGATTTAACTGTCATAGGTTTCTTCAGTTTAAGGCACTGAAAGCTTCAACTAACAGTTCGTGGAATCCTACGTCCTACGGTACTCACTAACAACTGACAAAGTGGATATACTTCGTCAACAGATATTGAGGGATTTAACTGTCATACGTTTCTTCAGTTTAAGCCACTGAAAGCTTCAACTAACAGTTCGTGGAATCCTACGTCCTACGGTACTCACTAACAACTGACAAAATGTATATACTTCGCCAAAAGACATTGAGGGATTTAACTGTCATACGTTTCTTCAGTTTAAGCAACTGAAAGCTTCAACTAACAGTTCGTGAAATCCTACGTCCTACGGTACTCACTAACAACTGACAAAGTGTATACACTTCGCCAACAGACATTGAGGGATTTAACTGTCATAAGTGTCTTCAGTTTAAGCCACTGAAAGCTTCAACTAACAGTTCGTGAAATCCTACGTCCTACGGTACTCACTAACAACTAACAAAGTGTATATACTTCGCCAACAGACATTAAGGGATTTAACTGTCATACGTTTCTTCAGTTTAAGCTACTGAAAGCTTCAACTAACAGTTCGTAAAATCCTACGTCCTACGGTACTCACTAACAACTGACACAGTGTATATACTTCGTCCACAGACATTGAGGGATTTAACTGTCATAGGTTTCTTCAGTTTAATCCATTGAAAGCTTCAACTAATAGCTCGTGGAATCCTTCGTCTTACGGTTCTCACTAACAACTTACAAAGTGTATACCCATCGTTAACAGACATTAAGGGATTTAACTGTCATACGTTTCTTCAGTTTACGGCACTGAAAGCTTCAACTAATAGTTCGTGGAATCCTTCGTCTTACGGTTTTCACTAACAACTTACAAAGTGTATATACTTTCCTAACAGATATTGAGGGATTTAACTGTCATATGTTTGTTCAGTTTAAGCCACTGAAAGCTTCAACTAACAGTTCGTGGAATCCTACGTCCTACGGTACTCACTAACAACTGACAAAATGTATATACTTCGCCAACAGACATTAAGGGATTTAACTGTCATAAGTTTCTTCAGTTTAAGCCACTGAAAGCTTCAACTAACAGTTCGTGAAATCCTACGTCCTACGGTACTCACTAACAACTGACAAAGTGTATATACTTTGCCAACAGACATTGAGGGATTTAACTGTCATAAGTTTCTTTAGTTTAAGCCACTGAAAGCTTCAACTAACAGTTCGTGGAATCCTACGTCCTACAGTACTCACTAATAACTGACAAAGTGTATATACTTCGCCAACAGACATTAAGGGATTTAACTGTCATAAGTTTCTTTAGTTTAAGCCACTGAAAGCTTCAACTAACAGTTCGTGAAATCCTACGTCCTACGGTACTCACTAACAACTGACATAGTGTATATACTTTGCCAACAGACATTGAGGGATTTAACTGTCATAGGTTTCTTCAGTTTAAGGCACTGAAAGCTTTAACTAACAGTTCGTGGAATCCTACGTCCTACGGTACTCACTAACAACTGACAAAGTGTATATACTTCGTCAACAGATATTGAGGTATTTAACTGTCGTACGTTTCTTCAGTTTAAGCCACTGAAAGCTTCAACTAACAGTTCGTGAAATCCTACGTCCTACGGTACTCACTAACAACTGACAAAGTGTATATACTTCGCCAAAAGACATTGAGGGATTTAACTGTCATACGTTTCTTCAGTTTACGGCACTGAAAGCTTCAACTAATAGTTCGTGGAATCCTTCGTCTTACGGTTCTCTCTAACAATTTACAAAGTGTATACACTTCGCCAACAGACATTGAGGGATTTAACTGTCATAAGTGTCTTCAGTTTAAGCCACTGAAAGCTTCAACTAACAGTTCGTGAAATCCTACATCCTACGGTACTCACTAACAACTGACAAAGTGTATATACTTCGCCAACAGACATTAAGGGATTTAACTGTCATAAGTTTCTTCAGTTTAAGCTACTGAAAGCTTCAACTAACAGTTCGTAAAATCCTACGTCCTACAGTACTCACTAACAACTGTCTAAGTGTATATACTTTGCTAACAGACATTGAGGAATTTAATTGTTTTACGTTTCTTCAGTTTAAGCCACTGAAAGCTTCAACTAACAGTTCGTGAAATCCTACGTCCTACGGTACTCACTAACAACTGACATAGTGTATATACTTTTCCAACAGACATTGAGAGATTTAACTGTCATACGTTTCTTCAGTTTAAGGTACTGAAAGCTTCAACTAATAGTTCGTGGAATCCTTCGTCTTACGGTTCCCACTAACAACTTACAAAGTGTATACCCATGGCCAACAGACACTGAAAAATTTAACTGTCTTAAGGTTCTTTAGTTAAAGGCACTGAAAGCTTCAACTAAGAGTTCGTATAATCCTTCGTCTTACGGTTCTCACTAAAAATTGACAAAGTCTATATACTTCGCCAACAGACATTAAGGGATTTAACTGTCATAAGTTTATTCAGTTTAAGCCACTGAAAGACTCAAGTAACAGTTCGTGAAATCCTACGTCCTACGGTACTCACTAACAACTGACAAAATGTATATACTTCGCCAACAGACATTGAGGGATTTAAGTGTCATACGTTTCTTCAGTTTAAGCCACTGAAAGCTTCAACTAACAGTTCGTGAAATCCTACGTCCTACAGTACTCACTAATAACTGACAAAGTGTATATACTTCGCCAACAGACATTAAGGGATTTAACTGTCATAAGTTTCTTTAGTTTAAGCCACTGAAAGCTTCAACTAACAGTTCGTGAAATCCTACGTCCTACGGTACTCACTAACAACTGACATAGTGTATATACTTTGCCAACAGACATTGAGGGATTTAACTGTCATAGGTTTCTTCAGTTTAAGGCACTGAAAGCTTTAACTAACAGTTCGTAAAATCCTACGTCCTACGGTACTCACTAACAACTGATATAGTGTATATACTTCGCCAACAGACATTGAGTGATTTAACTGTCATAAGTTTCTTCAGTGTAAGGCACTGAAAGCTTCAACTAACAGTTCGTGGAATCCTACGTCCTACGGTACTCACTAACAACTGACACAGTGTATATACTTCGCCAACAGACATTGAGGGATTTAAATGACATACGTTTCTTCAGTTTAAGCCACTGAAAGCTTCAACTAAAAGTTCGTGAAATCCTACGTCCTACAGTACTCACTAATAACTGACAAAGTGTATATACTTCGCCAACAGACATTAAGGGATTTAACTGTCATAAGTTTCTTTAGTTTAAGCCACTGAAAGCTTCAACTAACAGTTCGTGAAATCCTACGTCCTACGGTACTCACTAACAACTGACATAGTGTATATACTTTGCCAACAGACATTGAGGGATTTAACTGTCATAGGTTTCTTCAGTTTAAGGCACTGAAAGCTTTAACTAACAGTTCGTGGAATCCTACGTCCTACGGTACTCACTAACAACTGACAAAGTGTATACACTTCGCCAACAGACATTGAGGGATTTAACTGTCATAAGTGTCTTCAGTTTAAGCCACTGAAAGCTTCAACTAACAGTTCGTGAAATCCTACGTCCTACGGTACTCACTAACAACTAACAAAGTGTATATACTTCGCCAACAGACATTAAGGGATTTAACTGTCATACGTTTCTTCAGTTTAAGCTACTGAAAGCTTCAACTAACAGTTCGTAAAATCCTACGTCCTACGGTACTCACTAACAACTGACACAGTGTATATACTTCGTCCACAGACATTGAGGGATTTAACTGTCATAGGTTTCTTCAGTTTAATCCATTGAAAGCTTCAACTAATAGCTCGTGGAATCCTTCGTCTTACGGTTCTCACTAACAACTTACAAAGTGTATACCCATCGTTAACAGACATTAAGGGATTTAACTGTCATACGTTTCTTCAGTTTACGGCACTGAAAGCTTCAACTAATAGTTCGTGGAATCCTTCGTCTTACGGTTTTCACTAACAACTTACAAAGTGTATATACTTTCCTAACAGATATTGAGGGATTTAACTGTCATATGTTTGTTCAGTTTAAGCCACTGAAAGCTTCAACTAACAGTTCGTGGAATCCTACGTCCTACGGTACTCACTAACAACTGACAAAATGTATATACTTCGCCAACAGACATTAAGGGATTTAACTGTCATAAGTTTCTTCAGTTTAAGCCACTGAAAGCTTCAACTAACAGTTCGTGAAATCCTACATCCTACGGTACTCACTAACAACTGACAAAGTGTATATACTTTGCCAACAGACATTGAGGGATTTAACTGTCATAAGTTTCTTTAGTTTAAGCCACTGAAAGCTTCAACTAACAGTTCGTGGAATCCTATATCGTACGGTTATCACTAACAACTGACAAAATGTATATACTTCGCCAACAGACATTGAGGGATTTAACTGTCATAAGTTTCTTCAGTTTAAGCCACTGAAAGCTTCAACTAACAGTTCGTGGAATCCTACGTCCTACGGTACTCACTAACAACTGACAAAATGTATATACTTCGCCAAAAGACATTGAGGGATTTAACTGTCATACGTTTCTTCAGTTTAAGCAACTGAAAGCTTCAACTAACAGTATGTAAAATCCTACGTCCTACGGTACTCACTAACAACTGACAAAGTGTATATACTTTGCTAACAGACATTGAGGAATTTAACTGTCATAAGTTTCTTCAGTTTAAGCCACTGAAAGATTCAACTAACAGTTCGTGAAATCCTACGTCCTACGGTACTCACTAACAACTGACAAGGTGTATATACTTCGCCAACACACATTGAGGGATTTAACTGTCATAAGTTTCTTCAGTTTAATCCACTGAAAGCTTCAACTAACAGTTCTCACTTTTACGGCTCTCACTGACAACTGTTAAGATGTATGTATTTATCGCCAACAGTCCTTGTTATTTATGATACTAACTGACTAGCGGTGCTTTGTAAACCCCCTATGTTCGAAGGCAGTGAATGATTTAATAGTTTTGATCCGGTAACGTCTCCATAACACTACAGAGGTAATGGGTTCATTGTGACCACCCATCCTAATACACATGATTGAACTCTTATTATCTATCACACTAACTTACTGTCTATACTTTGTAAATCGCATGTCTCAAGGCACTAACTGATTTAATTAAAACGTTGTTATAAAATCTCTCCGGTGGGATAATTAACGGACATTTATTATCTCGTGCCTTACGACGCAGCCTGATATCCGATACTCCGTAAATACCCCGTCAAAATATTTTTCGAAGTTGTGTTATCCTGTGACAGGTTGGATAGATTAAACCGTTCATGTTGTGTTTCGTTGTTACATACAGATAGATCCCAACCTTATCCTAACCACGAACCCACGTCTATTTAAAGAGTTTAGCCACGATCCTGCTGAACATTCTGACTGATACATTGTGATGTTTCGTTGTTACATACAGATAGATACAAACTGTATCCTAACCACGAACCCACGTCTATTTAAAGAGTTTAGCCACGATCCTGCTGAACATTCTGACTGCTACACTGTGATGTTTCGTTGTTACATACAGATAGATACAAACTTTATCCTAACCACGAACCCACATCTCTTTAAAGATTGTAGCTACGATCCTGCTGAACATTCTGACTGCTACACTGTGATGTTTCGTTGTTACATACAGATAGATACAAACTTTATCCTAACCACGAACCCACGTCTATTTAAAGAGTTTAGCCACGATCCTGCTGAACATTCTGACTGCTACACTGTGATGTTTCGTTGTTACATACAGATAGATACAAACTTTATCCTAACCACGAACCCACATCTCTTTAAAGATTGTAGCTACGATCCTGCTGAACATTCTGACTGCTACACTGTGATGTTTCGTTGTTACATACAGATAGATACAAACTTTATCCTAACCACGAACCCACGTCTATTTAAAGAGTTTAGCCACGATCCTGCTGAACATTCTGACTGATACACTGTGATGTTTCGTTGTTACATACAGATAGATACAAACTTTATCCTAACCACGAACCCACGTCTATTTAAAGAGTTTAGCCACGATCCTGCTGAACATTCTGACTGATACACTGTGATGTTTCGTTGTTACATACAGATAGATACAAACTTTATCCTAACCACGAACCCACGTCTATTTAAAGAGTTTAGCCACGATCCTGCTGAACATTCTGACTGATACACTGTGATGTTTCGTTGTTACATACAGATAGATACAAACTTTATCCTAACCACGAACCCACGTCTATTTAAAGAGTTTAGCCACGATCCTGCTGAACATTCTGACTGATACACTGTGATGTTTCGTTGTTACATACAGATAGATACAAACTTTATCCTAACCACGAACCCACGTCTATTTAAAGAGTGTAGCCACGATCCTGCTGATTATTCTGACTGATACACTGTGATGTTTCGTTGTTACATACAGATAGATACAAACTTTATCCTAACCACGAACCCACGTCTATTTAAAGAGTGTAGCCACGATCCTGCTGATTATTCTGACTGATACACTGTGATGTTTCGTTGTTACATACAGATAGATACAAACTTTATCCTAACCACGAACCCACGTCTATTTAAAGAGTTTAGCCACGATCCTGCTGAACATTCTGACTGATACACTGTGATGTTTCGTTGTTACATACAGATAGATACAAACTTTATCCTAACCACGAACCCACGTCTATTTAAAGAGTTTAGCCACGATCCTGCTGAACATTCTGACTGATACACTGTGATGTTTCGTTATTACGGACAGATAGATTCCAACCAAACTTAACCTAACCTACCCTCATCCAACCTAACCTAACACAACTTAACCTAGCCTACCCAAATCTAACATGACGTAACTTTACCTAACCCAACTTGAACTAACCGTTATATGGCGTCTCAGGTTAAATTGAGGCAAGCCATTAAGCTGTGGAATAGGACCAGCATGTGCCTATGAGTAGGTTGAGATAGCCCGGCGAGTACATACTAGTGGCAGTAAAGCATTGCCGCTCCTCCTAAAACCTTAATCTAATAAATACGCATTATATGGGAAAAACGTTCATACGATTATTAAACAAATAATTGCTTGTTTGTCTCATGTTAATCGCCGTACTCTAAGTGTGATTACCGGCTACGCTTCGTATAGCATAACTTTCCTTCGTTAAAGGTAACCGCACTTGAAGTCGGCCGATTAACATGAGACAAACACGCAATTCTTTGTTTAATAGAAATTAAGAGAACCGTATCAACGTTTTTCCCATATAATGCGTATTTATTAGATTAAGGTTTTTAATTGGAGTAATCGGCGATGCTTTACTAATCGCATGTTCTCGCTGGGCTGTCCCAGCTGATTGTTAGGCTCAGGCCGGTCCTAATCCCCAAGCTACCTGAGAAGCCATATAGCAACTCAGCTATCCACTCGTTTCAAATAGATTCTATTATGATTTTCAATACAAAATATTTTATATATTTTAAAATGTTTTATACTGACCTTCCCATGTAATCTTCAGGATACGGGATGATATAACCATCAGGGGAAGGTCTGGGGGTACCACCCACCCAGAAATACGCATCTGAAATCACACAAATAAAATAGTCAATACATATACATGTGTATAACATTTCAAATTTAATATTCATTATTCGTAACACTATGGCACTCTTCTGTAGCTTCGGGTGTCTTTTTTACAAGTTGTTCTACAAATTCTATAAATAAAACAAAAATAATAAAATTATAACATATTTTGTAATTTTGAGCAAGATATTTTTAATTAAAAATTAAATTGGAAAATATGTATAGGCCTGTGTAAAAATGAAGTTAAACTAGTGCATTTTTCAGAATTTTCCAGTTAGAATGCATATATTTTATTCTGTCATTTTATTAACAAAATTTTTGTTTCTACTTTTTCGTATAAGTTATTTCTGCTATAACTTATCTTATGCAAAATGTTTAAGAAGTTTATTTTATGTTCATTATATCTGGCTCTTAAGGGTGTTCTTGCATGTCCCACATAATTTGTATTACATATCGTACAATTAACCTAATAAGATATGTTAGTATTATTTTCTAATTTAGGTTTTGTAATTTCATCAAACTATTTAATTTGAAAGGGAATCTGAAAGTGTCAATTAATATCGATATTATCTCTATATTGCTTTTAGTATATTTTTACACTGAGGCATATTGCTTTTATAAATAAGGCAATATATTTAAACCTATACAGTAATATTAGTTGTATGCAGCATCATGAAATACCTCTCCCATGCCTGTCCGATGTCAAGGACCGACAAAGGGGGGGGGGGGAAGTTAAAGGAGGTGGAGACGTAACACCTTAAACACCCTTCGTCCACCCCAGAACTTGTAAGGGCTAAAGACCTTGTGAGATAACTAAGTTTACTAGTTAATAAGCGGTTGATGACTCTAAGGCAAATGAAATAAAAGATGTTCGACGGCGATCAAGTAAATGCTGCAGAGATCCAAACACTTCACTTCAAAATAAGTCAATAAAAAGTTTAATGGTTATAAACCTGGTTTCAACAATAATTGTTGAAGTTATTATAGTAAACACTATTACGTTTAATATCGCAATGCAAACATGTTTATATTCTGCAGAAAATTAGAAAATTATTTAATAATTATGTATTTAGACAATTAAAATAAATTAATCAGACACTAACATACCTTACCTAAATCTTTGATATAGTCCTGAAAATAATATTCAAGTATCACACGCGAATAGTAACAAATAAAAATAGTTATTCAATATTAAGAGACACAAAAATTCGTGTAAAATTCAAATACGGTTATTTACAAATTAATGGAATTATTTAAAATATTTAACAATAAAACTTGGAGCAACTGTGGTGTGATTTTTAATTATGAATAATAAAAATAAAACCTCCTAAGCAGCAAAAGCCTTTTATTTATGTCTTGATGTAGATTTCGATTGCAAAGCAATCATCTTCAGAGGAAGTTAACTAGCTCCTTTATTCTTGTACTAATTTGCTATGGGTTACCGATAGCGTCGTTTCACTTAATGATGGGTATGAAAGAGTGTTTAACATTATCTAGCACCATAATACACGAATATTGTCTTCATGAAAACATTAGTAACAAGCTTTAAAACAATTAAACAATCGTTCAGTTGAAAACAAACTTTTTACAGACAGTTACTTAACAGGGTAAACGAAGGCCCTTATAAAACGTGGCTAGTATGGAGAGCTTACAAACGCAAAGGAACAACAGTTGTGGAACCTAAATATTGGAAATCTAAATGGATTTCCAATGAGAGACGGTAGGAAGATCTAGACTCGGTTGGAATAACATTAGGGTGAAGTTTATGGAGAAGGCATTGCACAGGAACTAGAAGACGCATACAGGTTACCTTTATGAATAGGTTTGTAATTTGGGTTGCAACGCTTAATATAGTATTTTGACATTAGTAAAGTATCATGTAGCCTACGTATAGTTACATTAAAATATTCCTACAATTATTTCAGTTAGAATAGGTATCAATATAGAAAAAAAGTCCTACATAAACAAACCGATCGCAGAAGTGAAACAGTACACTCTTTTATACAAAAATGATTCAGGAATTCCCGTATTATGTAATACTACATATACATATAGCGGCATTAAAATATACCTACAATCTATCCGAATAGAATAAATATCATTATAAATAAACAAAGATTCCTACATAAACTAACCTATTGCAAAAGTGAATAAGTACACTCTTTAATAATGAATTCTTCAGGAATTCCGCTACTATGTAATACTACATATACATATAGCTACATTAAAATATACCTACAATCTATCCGGTAAAAATAAATATCACTATAAAATAATAAAGATTCCTACATGAACTAACTGATTGTAAAAGTGAAAGGGTACACTCTTTCATCATGAAATTCTTCAGAAATTCCCGTACTTCATAATACTACATATACATATAGCTACATTAAAATATACTCGTACCTACAATCAATTCGTTTATAATAAATATCAATTTAAATAAATAAAGATTCCTACATAAACTAATCTTTGCAGACGTGAACCAGTACATTTTTTCATCATGACATTCTTTAGGAATTCTCACACTTCTTAATACTACATATACATATAGCTACATCAAATATACCTACAATTTATTCGGTTAGAATACAAATCTTTACAAATAAAAATAGATACCTACATAAACTAACCGATTGCAAAAGTGAATAAGTACATTATTTCATCATGAAATTCTTTAGGATTTCCCGCACTTCGTAATACTACATATACATATAGCTACATTAATATATACCTACAATCTATTCGTTTATAATAAATATCAATTGAAATAAATAAAGATTCCTACATAAACTAACCGATTGCCTAAGTGAACCAGTACATTCTTTCTTCATGAAATTCTTTAGGAATTCTCCACTTCTTAAAACTACATATACATATAGCTACATCAAATATACATACAATTTATTCGGTTAGAATAAAAATCTTTATAAATAAAAAAAAAGATTCCTACATAAACTAACCGATTGCAAAAGTGAATAAGTACATTATTTCATCATGAAATTTTTTAGGATTTCCCGCACTTCGTAATACTACATATACAGCTACATTAAAATATACCTACAATATATTCGGTTAGAATCAATATCATTATAAATAAATATATATATTCCTACGTCAGCTAACCTATTGCAAATGTGAATAATTACACTCTTTCATCATGAAATTCTTCAGGAATTGCCGTATTTCGTGATACTACATATACATTGTGATTTTGTCTTGTGGGGGTTCCGGCAAGGACCTATGCTGTGGCCTCCAAGGAGTCCAGACCTGACACCTTGTGATTGTTTCTTGTAGTTGTACATCAAAGGCGTTGTTTGTTCACAATAAATCCGTGGCCTGAACCGCCTAAAAAACAGGATTAAAGAAGCAATGACAACCATAATCGAAGAAATGTTAACGAATGTTTCGAGAGAAGTTGAGTATTGTTTGGACATTTGTCGAGCGACTACGGGCGCACATATTGAAAGTTATTAATTTTGTAAAAAAACTGTTTGTGACGACAACCTAGACGAATAAACAAACAGAACTCAAGTAATTCGGTTTTTCTTACCATGTTCGAGCCGCACCATTCTTTTGTGTTAACCCTGTATATCCGATGGCCGCAATAAATGAATGACCGATATTTTTTCTGGTCTTGCAACATTATTAAAAAATTGTAACGTAAGACGTATCTTACGTAAAAAAAACTAATTGTTGTTATTTTTTCAACCAAATCTATTTTAAACTGGTACTGCGTAATATAGCTATATAGCAATGTAATAAAGTAGCCTGGCCTGAGTTTATTCAGTTTCGAGTGCTTTTGTAACTGAGGGAAACGATATCAATGAAATTTCTTTAAAAATTTTGCTTTTTCAAACTCGATTTTGCAAATCCCAAAACAAGGTCCCTCTTAAAAACTAATTACACAACCCGCAAAACAAACTCCATTCATTGTTTCGAATTTGAACGCCTTAAGACCAACCGTTTAAAATTAAAGCTTTTCTTCGAAACTTATTTCCCTTGAAACCCGAATGGAAACGCGTAATACAAGGTGATTTTTCAACAATAGAACTTGCCAAAACAAACACCTTCATCCACTGTTTCGAATTTGGACGCCATAGCAGCAAACATTTAGAAGGCATCAATTTTTAAATTATTGCCCCTTTCATCCATTTCGTATGCAATCCGTTCGATATATGTTATCCTTACACCTCTTGTTGCATTCTGTGCTCTTGATACTTCTCCATCTTTTATTTAAAGTTAGGTTATGTTTGTCTAGTTAGAAAATTAAGCACTATTTGCGACATTTAAAATACCCTTTATTTGTTTAGAGTGTATTTTTAACTAACCAAGTATATTAACCAGCCCCTATCATCGTTGTTTACATAGTGAATTTTGGTGTTATTTAAGTAGCTTCTTCACTTTAAGAATTGACTCAAAATCCTAAATTGTATTTAAGTGAAATAAAATAACAATCGGCGAGTAGTTGCACATAATTTATTAATTTAGATTAAATTATTTATCACGCCCACTGTAATATCGTTAACAAAAAATTACAGAGAGATTAATTAGTAAATTGTAAATTGTACCATTTACTACTAGTGCTAGTTTCGTAGAAGCCAATTTACGAGACAATCAATCCCTTTCATGTCCCTCTACTAATCCTCTTAGGCCGGATTAGGTATTACAAACGAAATAATCAAAACAATGCTGGTGATACAAGCCTTCTTGTTTCGGTGGAGCTTTATTTTCGCCGATTAAACACTACTAGCGACTAAAAAAAATACTGACGGGAAATTATTATTCGTACACTCTTTAGAAATAAACACGAGTTATATATATATAACAAAATATGAATTCTTGCATAGCGATGAAAAAAACAAGAGAAATACAAATACAAGAATAATTTATTATTATTATGGAGAAAATAAATTATTCGTGTATTTGTATTTCTTTTGGTTGTTCTTATATATATATATATATATACATATATATACTATAATATGTATTCTTATGTATTAATAAAGAATAAAACAATTTACAAATACAAGAATAATTTATTGAATTTATAATTCAAAGCTTTTCGTTGGCAAACAGTACCAACATCCTCAGGAATACTAGAAATTTAACATCAACTATACATTTGCAAACTAGATACAACAAACAGCGTTGCCAAATTTATTACAATGTTGTCAAACTATGTTGGGACTGCAAAGTAATAGTTTGACAACATTGTAATAAATTTGGCAACGCTGTTTGTTGCATCTAGTTTGCAAATGTATGGTTGATGTTAAATTTCTAGTATTCCTGAGGATGTTGGTACTGTTTGTCAACGAAAAGCTTTGAATTATAAATTCAATAAATTATTCTTGTATTTGTAAATGGTTTTGTTTCTTCATATATATATATATATATATATATATATATATATATATATATATATATACTATAATATGTATTCTTGTGTATTAATAAAGAATAAAACAATTTACAAATACAAGAATAATTTATTGAATTTATAATTCAAAGCTTTTCGTTGGCAAACAGTACCAACATGCTCAGGAATAATAGAAATTTAACATCAACTATACATTTGCAAACTAGATACAACAAACAGCGTTGCCAAATTTATTACAATGTTGTCAAACTATGTTGGGACTGCAAAGTAATAGTTTGACAACATTGTAATAAATTTGGCAACGCTGTTTGTTGCATCTAGTTTGCAAATGTATGGTTGATGTTAAATTTCTAGTATTCCTGAGGATGTTGGTACTGTTTGCTAACGAAAAGCTTTGAATTATAAATTCAATAAATTATTCTTGTATTTGTAAATGGTTTTGTTTCTTCATATATATATATATATATATATATATATATATATATATATATATATATATATATATATATATATATATATTAGATATGCCGTATAGAAAATTTATTAGTAAAAAAACAGGTTAAATATTCATTGATATTTTAATACTTAATTAATTTCTGACATATTTTTTTGTGAAATTCTCTAACAGCTAATTTTTACCAATCAGTAGTAAATGAAAATATGTTTACTGCATCGCAAGTGTATTGAAGTATTTTAAATAGCTATTTTTCATATGAAAAATTAAAATATTTATATTAACTCAGAAGTAAATCTAAGCAACACATTTGTCTGGAGAATAGCACAATGATGATGTAGGTCGCATTATTTACAAACCTTTATTTCATTTTTAAATGTTTCTAAGAACAATTACATTATATGTTTCTGAAATTTGATTTACATTACATTATTAACATTTATATAGAACTTAGATTTAAAAAGATTACATATTAGAAAGAAATGCTTCAAACACTGATACTCATAATCGTATTACACATTCATATTCTTGATACAGATACATAATTTTGATTCAGACTCATAACCATGTTACACATACATATTCTTGATACATATACATAATCTTGAGACAGATACACAATTCTGACGCTGATTCGTAATCCTTACATAGATCCACAATGCTGTTACAGATATACAATCCTAATAAAGATCCACAATCCTGTTACACATACATACTCATGATACAGGTACATAACCCTGAGACAGACACACAGTCTTGATACAGTTACGTAATCCTTACAGAAATCCACAATGCTGATACAGATATACAATCCTGATACAGATCCAAATTCCTGTTACACATACATATTTCTGATACTGGTTCATAATCCTGAGACAGACACACGATCCTGTTACAGATACGTAATCCTTACACAGATCCAAAACGCTGACACAGATTTACAATCCTGATACAGATCCACAATCCTGTTACACGTACATATTCTTGATACAGGTACTTAACCCTGAGATAGACACACGATCCTGATACAGATACGTAATCCTTACACAGATCCACAATGCTGATACATATATATATATAATCCTGATGCAGATACATAATCCTGTTACACATACATTTTCATAATACAGTTACATATCCTGATGCAGATACACGATCCTGATACAGATACGCAATTCTTACACAGATCCACAATGCTGATACTGATATATAATCCTGATACAGATACATAATCCTGTTACACATACATTTTCATAATACAATTACATATCCTGATGCAGATACACAATACTGATACAGATACGCAATTCTTACACAGATCCACAATGCTGATACTGATATATAATCCTGATACAGATACATAATCCTGTTGCACATACATTTTCATAATACAATTACATATCCTGATGCAGATACACAATACTGATACAGATATATAATCCTGATACAGATACATGATCCTGATATAAATACTGATATATAATTTATTCATTTTTATCTGGCCCGATAACATAGTAGTGTGATCCATATTATATTTTAAGTTTAAATTCTTTATGGCCGAACCGGACTATTTCCCCACTGTATTCTAATTTGTTCTTCCTAAGTTAGGCTTTTTTTTATCATTGACGCACTACCTGAAATCTCTTCGGAACTCTGCTATCTTATTACCTACAATACTGGTTCCCGTTTTATTTTTAAAGTTAATTTATATCATTTTAGGGTACTATAAAAAAAAATTATGATTTTTGAAGATTTAATAGAACACTTATACAATTATTTTACTGTGTTCAAGTTTTATTCGAGTCATTTCAGAGTGCTTAGGTACTCGTTTCAAACTAATTAATCACACCATTTGTGCAAAAGAGAGTGGAATTCAATTTGGATTTAACGAAATGTGAAATTAGAAAAATTTGTTTATAAAAAGTACACTGATAGCCAATTTGTGTAAAACCAGATTACTTTCCTGTACACTTCCCTGGCATCGATACAGATATGTCTACTGAATATCCAGTGACAGTTAAACAAAGCATACATTACACATCTACAAGGTCCAGCTGAATTGTTTTCATTGCTCACATAACGTTATTTTACGTACATAGGTTTCAAATAGTTCTTAATCTTTTGAGATAAAGATATCTGAAAACAGAAGTGAGTAAAATATTAAGCGCGCGCTGTACATTAGCTCGAGCGTACGAATTCATATCGACAAACTGCACGCAAGCGCGGTTACGTGCATATTCTTTTTCTGCATCTCCAAGCAGGTCTGTCGGACAATTAGTCTCTTCGTTGCCACGCTGCTACAGGTGTCGGACTAGTGCTGCAATTACACGGCAACAAGAAATACGTACATGCAAGCGAAAGTGGTTTCTTTCTCTGCACCTCCAAACGGGTCTGTCAGACAATTAGTCTCCTCGTTGTCACGCTGGTACTAGTGTCAGACTAGTGCTGCAATTACACTGCAACAAGAAATACGTACATGCAAGCTAAAGTGGTTTCTTTCTCAGCACCTCCAAGCGTGTCTGTCGGACAATTAGTCCCCTCGTTGCCACCCTGGTACCGGAGTCGGACTAGTGCTGCAATTACACTACAACAAGAAATACGTACATGCAAGGCAAAGTGTTTTCCTTCTCTGCACCTCCAAGCGTGTCTATCGGACAATTAGTCCCCTCGTTATCAGGCTGACATCGCTGTCGCACTAGTGCTGCATTTAAACTACAACAAGAAATACGTACATGCAAGGCAAAGTGTTTTCCTTCTCTGCACCTCCAAGCGTGTCTATCGGACAATTAGTCCCCTCGTTGCCAAGCTGACATCGCTGTCGCACTAGTGCTGCAATTACACTACAACAAGAAATACGTACATGCAAGGCAAAGTGTTTTCCTTCTCTGCACCTCCAAGCGTGTCTATCGGACAATTAGTCCCCTCGTTGCCAAGCTGACATCGCTGTCGCACTAGTGCTGCATTTACACTACAACAAGAAATGCGTACATGCAAGGCAAAGTTTTTCCTTCTCAGCACCTCCAAGCGTGTCTGTCGGACAATTAGTCCCCTCGTTGCCACCCTGGTACCGGAGTCGGACTAGTGCTGCAATTACACTACAACAAGAAATACGTACATGCAAGGCAAAGTGTTTTCCTTCTCTGCACCTCCAAGCGTGTCTATCGGACAATTAGTCCCCTCGTTGCCAAGCTGACATCGCTGTCGCACTAGTGCTGCATTTACACTACAACAAGAAATACGTACATGCAAGGCAAAGTGTTTTCCTTCTCTGCACCTCCAAGCGTGTCTATCGGACAATTAGTCCCCTCGTTGCCAAGCTGACATCGCTGTCGCACTAGTGCTGCATTTACATTACAACAAGAAATGCGTACATGCAAGGCAAAGTTTTTCCTTCTCAGCACCTCCAAGCGTGTCTGTCGGACAATTAGTCCCCTCGTTGCCACCCTGGTACCGGAGTCGGACTAGTGCTGCAATTACACTACAACAAGAAATACGTACATGCAAGGCAAAGTGTTTTCCTTCTCTGCACCTCCAAGCGTGTCTATCGGACAATTAGTCCCCTCGTTGCCAAGCTGACATCGCTGTCGCACTAGTGCTGCAATTACACTACAACAAGAAATACGTACATGCAAGGCAAGGTGTTTTCCTTCTCTGCACCTCCAAGCGTGTCTATCGGACAATTAGTCCCCTCGTTGCCAAGCTTACATCGCTGTCGCACTAGTGCTGCATTTACACTACAACAAGAAATACGTACATGCAAGGCAAAGTGTTTTCCTTCTCTGCACCTCCAAGCGTGTCTATCGGACAATTAGTCCCCTCGTTGCCAAGCTGACATCGCTGTCGCACTAGTGCTGCATTTACACTACAACAAGAAATGCGTACATGCAAGGCAAAGTTTTTCCTTCTCAGCACCTCCAAGCGTGTCTGTCGGACAATTAGTCCCCTCGTTGCCACCCTGGTACCGGAGTCGGACTAGTGCTGCAATTACACTACAACAAGAAATACGTACATGCAAGGCAAAGTGTTTTCCTTCTCTGCACCTCCAAGCGTGTCTATCGGACAATTAGTCCCCTCGTTATCAGGCTGACATCGCTGTCGCACTAGTGCTGCATTTAAACTACAACAAGAAATACGTACATGCAAGGCAAAGTGTTTTCCTTCTCTGCACCTCCAAGCGTGTCTATCGGACAATTAGTCCCCTCGTTGCCAAGCTGACATCGCTGTCGCACTAGTGCTGCAATTACACTACAACAAGAAATACGTACATGCAAGGCAAAGTGTTTTCCTTCTCTGCACCTCCAAGCGTGTCTATCGGACAATTAGTCCCCTCGTTGCCAAGCTGACATCGCTGTCGCACCAGTGCTGCATTTACACTACAACAAGAAATGCGTACATGCAAGGCAAAGTTTTTCCTTCTCAGCACCTCCAAGCGTGTCTGTCGGACAATTAGTCCCCTCGTTGCCACCCTGGTACCGGAGTCGGACTAGTGCTGCAATTACACTACAACAAGAAATACGTACATGCAAGGCAAAGTGTTTTCCTTCTCTGCACCTCCAAGCGTGACTATCGGACAATTAGTCCCCTCGTTGCCAAGCTTACATCGCTGTCGCACTAGTGCTGCATTTACACTACAACAAGAAATACGTACATGCAAGGCAAAGTGTTTTCCTTCTCTGCACCTCCAAGCGTGTCTATCGGACAATTAGTCCCCTCGTTGCCAAGCTGACATCGCTGTCACACTAGTGCTGCATTTACACTACAACAAGAAATGCGTACATGCAAGGCAAAGTTTTTCCTTCTCAGCACCTCCAAGCGTGTCTGTCGGACAATTAGTCCCCTCGTTGCCACCCTGGTACCGGAGTCGGACTATTGCTGCAATTACACTACAACAAGAAATACGTACATGCAAGGCAAAGTGTTTTCCTTCTCTGCACCTCCAAGCGTGTCTATCGGACAATTAGTCCCCTCGTTGCCAAGCTGACATCGCTGTCGCACTAGTGCTGCATTTACACTACAACAAGAAATGCGTACATGCAAGGCAAAGTTTTTCCTTCTCAGCACCTCCAAGCGTGTCTGTCGGACAATTAGTCCCCTCGTTGCCACCCTGGTACCGGAGTCGGACTAGTGCTGCAATTACACTACAACAAGAAATACGTACATGCAAGGCAAAGTGTTTTCCTTCTCTGCACCTCCAAGCGTGTCTATCGGACAATTAGTCCCCTCGTTGCCAAGCTGACATCGCTGTCGCACTAGTGCTGCATTTATACTACAACAAGAAATACGTACATGCAAGGCAAAGTGTTTTCCTTCTCTGCACCTCCAAGCGTGTCTATCGGACAATTAGTCCCCTCGTTGCCAAGCTGACATCGCTGTCGCACTAGTGCTGCAATTACACTACAACTAGAAATACGTACATGCAAGGCAAAGTGTTTTTCTTCTCTGCACCTCCAAGCGTGTCTATCGGACAATTAGTCCCCTCGTTGCCAAGCTGACATCGCTGTCGCACCAGTGCTGCATTTACACTACAACAAGAAATGTGTACATGCAAGGCAAAGGTTTTCCTTCTCAGCACCTCCAAGCGTGTCTGTCGGACAATTAGTCCCCTCGTTGCCACCCTGGTACCGGAGTCGGACTAGTGCTGCAATTACACTACAACAAGAAATACGTACATGCAAGGCAAAGTGTTTTCCTTCTCTGCACCTCCAAGCGTGTCTATCGGACAATTAGTCCCCTCGTTGCCAAGCTTACATCGCTGTCGCACTAGTGCTGCATTTACACTACAACAAGAAATACGTACATGCAAGGCAAAGTGTTTTCCTTCTCTGCACCTCCAAGCGTGTCTATCGGACAATTAGTCCCCTCGTTGCCAAGCTGACATCGCTGTCACACTAGTGCTGCATTTACACTACAACAAGAAATGCGTACATGCAAGGCAAAGTTTTTCCTTCTCAGCACCTCCAAGCGTGTCTGTCGGACAATTAGTCCCCTCGTTGCCACCCTGGTACCGGAGTCGGACTATTGCTGCAATTACACTACAACAAGAAATACGTACATGCAAGGCAAAGTGTTTTCCTTCTCTGCACCTCCAAGCGTGTCTATCGGACAATTAGTCCCCTCGTTGCCAAGCTGACATCGCTGTCGCACTAGTGCTGCATTTACACTACAACAAGAAATGCGTACATGCAAGGCAAAGTTTTTCCTTCTCAGCACCTCCAAGCGTGTCTGTCGGACAATTAGTCCCCTCGTTGCCACCCTGGTACCGGAGTCGGACTAGTGCTGCAATTACACTACAACAAGAAATAAATACATGCAAGGCAAAGTGTTTTCCTTCTCTGCACCTCCAAGCGTGTCTATCGGACAATTAGTCCCCTCTTTGCCAAGCTGACATCGCTGTCGCACTAGTGCTGCATTTACACTACAACAAGAAATACGTACATGCAAGGCAAAGTGTTTTCCTTCTCTGCACCTCCAAGCGTGTCTGTCGGACAATTAGTCCCCTCGTTGCCACCCTGGTACCGGAGTCGGACTAGTGCTGCAATTACACTACAACAAGAAATACGTACATGCAAGGCAAAGTGTTTTCCTTCTCTGCACCTCCAAGCGTGTCTATCGGACAATTAGTCCCCTCGTTGCCAAGCTGACATCGCTGTCGCACTAGTGCTGCATTTACACTACAACAAGAAATACGTACATGCTAGGCAAAGTGTTTTCCTTCTCTGCACCTCCAAGCGTGTCTATCGGACAATTAGTCCCCTCGTTGCCAAGCTGACATTGCTGTCGCACTAGTGCTGCATTTACACTACAACAAGAAATGCGTACATGCAAGGCAAAGTGTTTTCCTTTTCTGCACCTCCAAGCGTGTCTATCGGACAATTAGTCCCCTCGTTGCCAAGCTGACATCGCTGTCTCACTAGTGCTGCATTTACACTACAACAAGAAATACGTACATGCAAGGCAAAGTGTTTTCCTTCTCTGCACCTCCAAGCGTGTCTATCGGACAATTAGTCCCCTCGTTGCCAAGCTGACATCGCTGTCGCACTAGTGCTGCATTTACACTACAACAAGAAATACGTACATGCAAGGCAAAGTGTTTTCCTTCTCTGCACCTCCAAGCGTGTCTATCGGACAATTAGTCCCCTCGTTGCCAAGCTGACATCGCTGTCGCACTAGTGCTGCATTTACACTACAACAAGAAATACGTACATGCAAGGCAAAGTGTTTTCCTTCTCTGCACCTCCAAGCGTGTCTATCGGACAATTAGTCCCCTCGTTGCCAAGCTGACATCGCTGTCGCACTAATGGTGCATTTACACTACAACAAGAAATACGTACATGCAAGGCAAAGTGTTTTCCTTCTCTGCACCTCCAAGCGTGTCTATCGGACAATTAGTCCCTTCGTTGCCAAGCTGACATCGCTGTCGAACTAGTGCTGCATTTACATTACAACAAGAAATGCGTACATGCAAGGCAAAGTTTTTCCTTCTCAGCACCTCCAAGCGTGTCTGTCGGACAATTAGTCCCCTCGTTGCCACCCTGGTACCGGAGTCGGACTAGTGCTGCAATTACACTACAACAAGAAATACGTACATGCAAGGCAAAGTGTTTTCCTTCTCTGCACCTCCAAGCGTGTCTATCGGACAATTAGTCCCCTCGTTGCCAAGCTGACATCGCTGTCGCACTAGTGCTGCAATTACACTACAACAAGAAATACGTACATGCAAGGCAAAGTGTTTTCCTTCTCTGCACCTCCAAGCGTGTCTATCGGACAATTAGTCCCCTCGTTGCCAAGCTGACATCGCTGTCGCACTAGTGCTGCATTTACACTACAACAAGAAATGCGTACATGCAAGGCAAAGTTTTTCCTTCTCAGCACCTCCAAGCGTGTCTGTCGGACAATTAGTCCCCTCGTTGCCACCCTGGTACCGGAGTCGGACTAGTGCTGCAATTACACTACAACAAGAAATACGTACATGCAAGGCAAAGTGTTTTCCTTCTCTGCACCTCCAAGCGTGTCTATCGGACAATTAGTCCCCTCGTTGCCAAGCTGACATCGCTGTCGCACTAGTGCTGCATTTATACTACAACAAGAAATACGTACATGCAAGGCAAAGTGTTTTCCTTCTCTGCACCTCCAAGCGTGTCTATCGGACAATTAGTCCCCTCGTTGCCAAGCTGACATCGCTGTCGCACTAGTGCTGCAATTACACTACAACTAGAAATACGTACATGCAAGGCAAAGTGTTTTCCTTCTCTGCACCTCCAAGCGTGTCTATCGGACAATTAGTCCCCTCGTTGCCAAGCTGACATCGCTGTCGCACCAGTGCTGCATTTACACTACAACAAGAAATGTGTACATGCAAGGCAAAGTTTTTCCTTCTCAGCACCTCCAAGCGTGTCTGTCGGACAATTAGTCCCCTCGTTGCCACCCTGGTACCGGAGTCGGACTAGTGCTGCAATTACACTACAACAAGAAATACGTACATGCAAGGCAAAGTGTTTTCCTTCTCTGCACCTCCAAGCGTGTCTATCGGACAATTAGTCCCCTCGTTGCCAAGCTTACATCGCTGTCGCACTAGTGCTGCATTTACACTACAACAAGAAATACGTACATGCAAGGCAAAGTGTTTTCCTTCTCTGCACCTCCAAGCGTGTCTATCGGACAATTAGTCCCCTCGTTGCCAAGCTGACATCGCTGTCACACTAGTGCTGCATTTACACTACAACAAGAAATGCGTACATGCAAGGCAAAGTTTTTCCTTCTCAGCACCTCCAAGCGTGTCTGTCGGACAATTAGTCCCCTCGTTGCCACCCTGGTACCGGAGTCGGACTATTGCTGCAATTACACTACAACAAGAAATACGTACATGCAAGGCAAAGTGTTTTCCTTCTCTGCACCTCCAAGCGTGTCTATCGGACAATTAGTCCCCTCGTTGCCAAGCTGACATCGCTGTCGCACTAGTGCTGCATTTACACTACAACAAGAAATGCGTACATGCAAGGCAAAGTTTTTCCTTCTCAGCACCTCCAAGCGTGTCTGTCGGACAATTAGTCCCCTCGTTGCCACCCTGGTACCGGAGTCGGACTAGTGCTGCAATTACACTACAACAAGAAATAAATACATGCAAGGCAAAGTGTTTTCCTTCTCTGCACCTCCAAGCGTGTCTATCGGACAATTAGTCCCCTCTTTGCCAAGCTGACATCGCTGTCGCACTAGTGCTGCATTTACACTACAACAAGAAATACGTACATGCAAGGCAAAGTGTTTTCCTTCTCTGCACCTCCAAGCGTGTCTGTCGGACAATTAGTCCCCTCGTTGCCACCCTGGTACCGGAGTCGGACTAGTGCTGCAATTACACTACAACAAGAAATACGTACATGCAAGGCAAAGTGTTTTCCTTCTCTGCACCTCCAAGCGTGTCTATCGGACAATTAGTCCCCTCGTTGCCAAGCTGACATCGCTGTCGCACTAGTGCTGCATTTACACTACAACAAGAAATACGTACATGCTAGGCAAAGTGTTTTCCTTCTCTGCACCTCCAAGCGTGTCTATCGGACAATTAGTCCCCTCGTTGCCAAGCTGACATTGCTGTCGCACTAGTGCTGCATTTACACTACAACAAGAAATGCGTACATGCAAGGCAAAGTGTTTTCCTTTTCTGCACCTCCAAGCGTGTCTATCGGACAATTAGTCCCCTCGTTGCCAAGCTGACATCGCTGTCTCACTAGTGCTGCATTTACACTACAACAAGAAATACGTACATGCAAGGCAAAGTGTTTTCCTTCTCTGCACCTCCAAGCGTGTCTATCGGACAATTAGTCCCCTCGTTGCCAAGCTGACATCGCTGTCGCACTAGTGCTGCATTTACACTACAACAAGAAATACGTACATGCAAGGCAAAGTGTTTTCCTTCTCTGCACCTCCAAGCGTGTCTATCGGACAATTAGTCCCCTCGTTGCCAAGCTGACATCGCTGTCGCACTAGTGCTGCATTTACACTACAACAAGAAATACGTACATGCAAGGCAAAGTGTTTTCCTTCTCTGCACCTCCAAGCGTGTCTATCGGACAATTAGTCCCCTCGTTGCCAAGCTGACATCGCTGTCGCACTAGTGCTGCATTTACACTACAACAAGAAATACGTACATGCAAGGCAAAGTGTTTTCCTTCTCTGCACCTCCAAGCGTGTCTATCGGACAATTAGTCCCTTCGTTGCCAAGCTGACATCGCTGTCGAACTAGTGCTGCATTTACATTACAACAAGAAATGCGTACATGCAAGGCAAAGTTTTTCCTTCTCAGCACCTCCAAGCGTGTCTGTCGGACAATTAGTCCCCTCGTTGCCACCCTGGTACCGGAGTCGGACTAGTGCTGCAATTACACTACAACAAGAAATACGTACATGCAAGGCAAAGTGTTTTCCTTCTCTGCACCTCCAAGCGTGTCTATCGGACAATTAGTCCCCTCGTTGCCAAGCTGACATCGCTGTCGCACTAGTGCTGCAATTACACTACAACAAGAAATACGTACATGCAAGGCAAAGTGTTTTCCTTCTCTGCACCTCCAAGCGTGTCTATCGGACAATTAGTCCCCTCGTTGCCAAGCTGACATCGCTGTCGCACTAGTGCTGCATTTACACTACAACAAGAAATGCGTACATGCAAGGCAAAGTTTTTCCTTCTCAGCACCTCCAAGCGTGTCTGTCGGACAATTAGTCCCCTCGTTGCCACCCTGGTACCGGAGTCGGACTAGTGCTGCAATTACACTACAACAAGAAATACGTACATGCAAGGCAAAGTGTTTTCCTTCTCTGCACCTCCAAGCGTGTCTATCGGACAATTAGTCCCCTCGTTGCCAAGCTGACATCGCTGTCGCACTAGTGCTGCATTTACACTACAACAAGAAATACGTACATGCTAGGCAAAGTGTTTTCCTTCTCTGCACCTCCAAGCGTGTCTATCGGACAATTAGTCCCCTCGTTGCCAAGCTGACATTGCTGTCGCACTAGTGCTGCATTTATACTACAACAAGAAATACGTACATGCAAGGCAAAGTGTTTTCCTTCTCTGCACCTCCAAGCGTGTCTATCGGACAATTAGTCCCCTCGTTGCCAAGCTGACATCGCTGTCGCACTAGTGCTGCATTTACACTACAACAAGAAATACGTACATGCAAGGCAAAGTGTTTTCCTTCTCTGCACCTCCAAGCGTGTCTATCGGACAATTAGTCCCCTCGTTGCCAAGCTGACATCGCTGTCGCACTAGTGCTGCATTTACACTACAACAAGAAATACGTACATGCAAGGCAAAGTGTTTTCCTTCTCTGCACCTCCAAGCGTGTCTATCGGACAATTAGTCCCCTCGTTGCCAAGCTGACATCGCTGTCGCACTAGTGCTGCATTTACACTACAACAAGAAATACGTACATGCAAGGCAAAGTGTTTTCCTTCTCTGCACCTCCAAGCGTGTCTATCGGACAATTAGTCCCCTCGTTGCCAAGCTGACATCGCTGTCGCACTAGTGCTGCATTTACACTACAACAAGAAATACGTACATGCAAGGCAAAGTGTTTTCCTTCTCTGCACCTCCAAGCGTGTCTATCGGACAATTAGTCCCTTCGTTGCCAAGCTGACATCGCTGTCGAACTAGTGCTGCATTTACATTACAACAAGAAATGCGTACATGCAAGGCAAAGTTTTTCCTTCTCAGCACCTCCAAGCGTTTCTGTCGGACAATTAGTCCCCTCGTTGCCACCCTGGTACCGGAGTCGGACTAGTGCTGCAATTACACTACAACAAGAAATACGTACATGCAAGGCAAAGTGTTTTCCTTCTCTTCACCTCCAAGCGTGTCTATCGGACAATTAGTCCCCTCGTTGCCAAGCTGACATCGCTGTCGCACTAGTGCTGCAATTACACTACAACAAGAAATACGTACATGCAAGGCAAAGTGTTTTCCTTCTCTGCACCTCCAAGCGTGTCTATCGGACAATTAGTCCCCTCGTTGCCAAGCTGACATCGCTGTCGCACTAGTGCTGCATTTACACTACAACAAGAAATACGTACATGCAAGGCAAAGTGTTTTCCTTCTCTGCACCTCCAAGCGTGTCTATCGGACAATTAGTCCTCTCGTTGCCAAGCTGACATCGCTGTCGCACTAGTGCTGCATTTACACTACAACAAGAAATACGTACATGCAAGGCAAAGTGTTTTCCTTTTCTGCACCTCCAAGCGTGTCTATCGGACAATTAGTCCCCTCGTTGCCAAGCTGACATCGCTGTCTCACTAGTGCTGCATTTACACTACAACAAGAAATACGTACATGCAAGGCAAAGTGTTTTCCTTCTCTGCACCTCCAAGCGTGTCTATCGGACAATTAGTCCCCTCGTTGCCAAGCTGCATCGCTGTCGCACTAGTGCTGCATTTACACTACAACAAGAAATACGTACATGCAAGGCAAAGTGTTTTCCTTCTCTGCACCTCCAAGCGTGTCTATCGGACAATTAGTCCCCTCGTTGCCAAGCTGACATCGCTGTCGCACTAGTGCTGCATTTACACTACAACAAGAAATACGTACATGCAAGGCAAAGTGTTTTCCTTCTCTGCACCTCCAAGCGTGTCTATCGGACAATTAGTCCCTTCGTTGCCAAGCTGACATCGCTGTCGAACTAGTGCTGCATTTACATTACAACAAGAAATGCGTACATGCAAGGCAAAGTTTTTCCTTCTCAGCACCTCCAAGCGTGTCTGTCGGACAATTAGTCCCCTCGTTGCCACCCTGGTACCGGAGTCGGACTAGTGCTGCAATTACACTACAACAAGAAATACGTACATGCAAGGCAAAGTGTTTTCCTTCTCTGCACCTCCAAGCGTGTCTATCGGACAATTAGTCCCCTCGTTGCCAAGCTGACATCGCTGTCGCACTAGTGCTGCATTTACACTACAACAAGAAATACGTACATGCTAGGCAAAGTGTTTTCCTTCTCTGCACCTCCAAGCGTGTCTATCGGACAATTAGTCCCCTCGTTGCCAAGCTGACATTGCTGTCGCACTAGTGCTGCATTTATACTACAACAAGAAATACGTACATGCAAGGCAAAGTGTTTTCCTTCTCTGCACCTCCAAGCGTGTCTATCGGACAATTAGTCCCCTCGTTGCCAAGCTGACATCGCTGTCGCACTAGTGCTGCATTTACACTACAACAAGAAATGCGTACATGCAAGGCAAAGTGTTTTCCTTTTCTGCACCTCCAAGCGTGTCTATCGGACAATTAGTCCCCTCGTTGCCAAGCTGACATCGCTGTCTCACTAGTGCTGCATTTACACTACAACAAGAAATACGTACATGCAAGGCAAAGTGTTTTCCTTCTCTGCACCTCCAAGCGTGTCTATCGGACAATTAGTCCCCTCGTTGCCAAGCTGACATCGCTGTCGCACTAGTGCTGCATTTACACTACAACAAGAAATACGTACATGCAAGGCAAAGTATTTTCCTTCTCTGCACCTCCAAGCGTGTCTATCGGACAATTAGTCCCCTCGTTGCCAAGCTGACATCGCTGTCGCACTAGTGCTGCATTTACACTACAACAAGAAATACGTACATGCAAGGCAAAGTGTTTTCCTTCTCTGCACCTCCAAGCGTGTCTATCGGACAATTAGTCCCCTCGTTGCCAAGCTGACATCGCTGTCGCACTAGTGCTGCATTTACACTACAACAAGAAATACGTACATGCAAGGCAAAGTGTTTTCCTTCTCTGCACCTCCAAGCGTGTCTATCGGACAATTAGTCCTCTCGTTGCCAAGCTGACATCGCTGTCGCACTAGTGCTGCATTTACACTACAACAAGAAATACGTACATGCAAGGCAAAGTGTTTTCCTTTTCTGCACCTCCAAGCGTGTCTATCGGACAATTAGTCCCCTCGTTGCCAAGCTGACATCGCTGTCTCACTAGTGCTGCATTTACACTACAACAAGAAATACGTACATGCAAGGCAAAGTGTTTTCCTTCTCTGCACCTCCAAGCGTGTCTATCGGACAATTAGTCCCCTCGTTGCCAAGCTGCATCGCTGTCGCACTAGTGCTGCATTTACACTACAACAAGAAATACGTACATGCAAGGCAAAGTGTTTTCCTTCTCTGCACCTCCAAGCGTGTCTATCGGACAATTAGTCCCCTCGTTGCCAAGCTGACATCGCTGTCGCACTAGTGCTGCATTTACACTACAACAAGAAATACGTACATGCAAGGCAAAGTGTTTTCCTTCTCTGCACCTCCAAGCGTGTCTATCGGACAATTAGTCCCTTCGTTGCCAAGCTGACATCGCTGTCGAACTAGTGCTGCATTTACATTACAACAAGAAATGCGTACATGCAAGGCAAAGTTTTTCCTTCTCAGCACCTCCAAGCGTGTTTGTCGGACAATTAGTCCCCTCGTTGCCACCCTGGTACCGGAGTCGGACTAGTGCTGCAATTACACTACAACAAGAAATACGTACATGCAAGGCAAAGTGTTTTCCTTCTCTGCACCTCCAAGCGTGTCTATCGGACAATTAGTCCCCTCGTTGCCAAGCTGACATCGCTGTCGCACTAGTGCTGCATTTACACTACAACAAGAAATACGTACATGCTAGGCAAAGTGTTTTCCTTCTCTGCACCTCCAAGCGTGTCTATCGGACAATTAGTCCCCTCGTTGCCAAGCTGACATTGCTGTCGCACTAGTGCTGCATTTATACTACAACAAGAAATACGTACATGCAAGGCAAAGTGTTTTCCTTCTCTGCACCTCCAAGCGTGTCTATCGGACAATTAGTCCCCTCGTTGCCAAGCTGACATCGCTGTCGCACTAGTGCTGCATTTACACTACAACAAGAAATGCGTACATGCAAGGCAAAGTGTTTTCCTTTTCTGCACCTCCAAGCGTGTCTATCGGACAATTAGTCCCCTCGTTGCCAAGCTGACATCGCTGTCTCACTAGTGCTGCATTTACACTACAACAAGAAATACGTACATGCAAGGCAAAGTGTTTTCCTTCTCTGCACCTCCAAGCGTGTCTATCGGACAATTAGTCCCCTCGTTGCCAAGCTGACATCGCTGTCGCACTAGTGCTGCATTTACACTACAACAAGAAATACGTACATGCAAGGCAAAGTATTTTCCTTCTCTGCACCTCCAAGCGTGTCTATCGGACAATTAGTCCCCTCGTTGCCAAGCTGACATCGCTGTCGCACTAGTGCTGCATTTACACTACAACAAGAAATACGTACATGCAAGGCAAAGTGTTTTCCTTCTCTGCACCTCCAAGCGTGTCTATCGGACAATTAGTCCCCTCGTTGCCAAGCTGACATCGCTGTCGCACTAGTGCTGCATTTACACTACAACAAGAAATACGTACATGCAAGTGAAATTGGTTACATACAGTCAAGCAGTTTGTACCTCTTGACCACCGATTTCAACTGATTTTGTCAACCATCCGACTCTAGTTCTTTCTACCTAATGCATGAAATATACAGTACTGAAACCGTAGCAGCTGTAGTTGCCTTCTCGATCAACTGTGCCGACTTTTCATTGTTGCCGTGTATTCGTGATGACGTGTTTAATTTGAGGTTAGTTTTTGCTAACATGGTGCTAACTACTGCAGATAAAACTTTGTAAATAAAATAACAACTGTTTCAGTACTGTTTATTTTGGTTGACGGTAGTTACTGTTTTCTTCATTTTTCCAGCGAGGGTAGCCTTAAATATGAATTGTTGTGAAAATAATATACGAGCTCCGATTCCACGATTGGAGGGCATTTTAAAACTGTTTACAAGCTTTGACGATTTCTCTGTCAAGTAAAATACATTTTTAACCTGAAATAAAGTTTAAATATTAAACATATAGTTTTAGTCAAGATCTTTCATCGTTAAGCATAATTGGGTTAACGGTAACGATGCGAGAAATCTAAACAGGATACTGTAATATAAAAGGGTAAAAACGCGCTCAAGAAGGATTTAAACACGTTCTGAAGGGATCATCGTAAAGATTTAGAAAGGAAATAAATCTTTAGCACTTTACAGATATCACAACCTGGACCTTATTTCGAGACTAAACAAGGCTTTCGACTTCGTCTAATCATCAGATAAATTTGAGTCGTGTCGTTAGAAATTCCTATTTCTTACACCATAAATATCTACTCAATCTTAATATCGCCAAAATAATTAAGTATAACTCGTTCACTAGGCTGTTCCACGAAATGATATTTAGAATTACAAAATTATTTAAGGATTTCAAATATGTATATTGCATTACATTTTACAATGAAAGAATAAGTATAGTGACCGGCGCACGAGAAGAGGTCTACCCTAAGGCAATCCAAAACGATAAGGTCATTCCCAAAAACATTTCTAACACAAAACATCAAATTTACAGAAAATTACATTGCAGAAACAGGATCATATATAATTTATTTTGTGCACCTTTTCCAAATAAAATTAGTACGATTACCTATTTTAATACTTAATTACTTACTAAAATATAAGTATTAAATCAACTACCGTACGGTTAGGTTATATTTTTAAGCCAGGAATGCATCGACAGCGCATGCGCAGAACTGAAAACCGAGCGTCACTCATTTCTACATTAGGGATCTTGTCGTGCACCGGGGATAGCACTTGTTTAAAGAGAACGTGTCATAAACAGTATTTTGATATGTATAAATTTTATTTATATACAATTTCAACATGAAAATTCACAATTGTTTTATTTGAGTTTATTATTTTAAGTTTGAGTTTCTTAAAGAAATATTTTAATAAAACTAATCCGGTTTATTCCTACCCCACAGGTGATTTGCAAATCTATTATTACTTATTAGTAATATTTGATTCATCTGGTATCACACGGCTCTAAATCACTTAGACTTATATATTTGGAAAACACAAAATCTGTATAAATTTCAAATTCATTGGTAATTTTATTTGGTTTGTTTTTTTTAAAACAGCACTCGCTTTAACAACAAAGAAGGGAAATGATGCGCAAGACCGATGCGCAATGAGCTACAGCAGATGTAGTGCGTTTTGAAACTCAATCTATGTTAAGAAACCAGCACGATGCAGTTCGTTTTGATGTTTGGCATTTTCCCCCTTATAAAGGGTCACTGTAAACTTAACGAATCTTTGGATAACTAGAGATGACCAAAAACGTGATGTGGTTGATTTTGAAACTAGACGACTCGTTTTATATACTTTTGCTCTTGAAATTAAATTACAAATTAAAAACTAATAGCGTGTGATTTTAGTTTCAAGTGTTAGATTATAGGCCATTAAGTTTAACGTATTTAATGTAAAAAATCTCTCAATTTTAATATTTTGTTCGAGAAGTATAACAATGAAAACTTTGCATACATAAACAGAAATGGTTGATTTTTTTAAACATAAATAACTTTGATGGCATGAATTTTTATTGAATTCTGGAAATTAATAAATTCCATTAAATTCTATTATTGAATTTATAAATTGGAAAATCTGTATATTGATTCTTTTAAACTAAATAATCTGTTAAATGAAAAATTAATGACACAATGCCGACATCAAATTAAAATGGTCGAGATGTATATATTCCTAAAATAGTGAAAATGTAAAGAATCAAAGTATTTAGAATTAATTACAAGTACCGGTAAAACATATCTATAGCGAAATATAAAAAACCCACTAAACCTCAATGTATAAAACTTTTATTTCACTACAATAACTTTATGTATGTTTCAATAACATGGGCGTCATCTTCAGGAGCACTCTTAGTACTTTCACTGTTCGGGAGTTTTTCAATTAAATGTTATTACCATTTACAAAATTAGGTAAAATATGTTGATTCTTACATTTATTGAGGAAATTTATATCAGCTCCTACTAATTTAATTTTCAAATTCAATTTTTGAAAATAATTAAGATCCTCAGACCTGGTAGTGATTATAATTAATACATTTCTTGAACAATGTGAACTAATTTTAACTAAATAAATAAAAATCCACAAATAACAATATCAAAATCTTTATTTTACTGCAATTACTTTATGTATATTTCGTGTACATGGTAATCATCTTCAGTAGTGCTATCAATCTTCAACAGTACTTCTGAAGAGGGCGAAGAGGATTACCATGTACATAAAGTATTTTTAGTATTACAAATAAAACACTACATAAAACTCCTAAATTATTCCTTCATTTATTATTTTTTTATTTTATGTTTTTTTTTCAGGCAAAAAACCAAACAAGGTTATCGTCGCCTACATTTATTTATTAAATCACAAGTATGAGTTAATAAATCATTTGTGAGTTTTGTGTACTTCTTTTATTTGCATTAACATAACCTCACAAGCTAAGCTCAAAAATAGTTGTATTTTTAGTAAAATAAAATATTTTTATATTGTTATTAGTAGTTTATGTTTTATTTATTTAGTTAACATTAGTCCACAAAGCTGAAGAAAGTTATTAATAGCTATACCTAAGCATAAAAAAGTTTAAATGAGATTTTATTAAATCAAAACACAATGTTTTTAAAACCTATTAAAACTGACGCATAAATTAGAAACCTATATAACTTGAAAAGTAAAAACAAAAGGTGAAAGTCTTTACTTGAAACGCTTCGTTTTCCTCAACGCCAGTGTTAAAATTGTTACGTATAAGGTTGTTCACCTGTAGCGCCGTTACCGGACCACGGCCACAGGTCTTGGTAATCTATGATGCAACTTGGCGGGTAGGAATTTATTGTTATATTGAGCTGTTGCACTTAATTATTCAATTATTTTTACGCTAGTTTCAAGATGTAAATTTAAACATTAATGTGTTAGAATGTTGGTCGTTTGTTGCCAATGTGAAGGAACAGTTATGTAATAACTTATGTAAACAAAAGAAGTTATTCATTGTAGTTATAAATTAGATTCAATGTCACTCAAATCTTACTGTAGTCAAGTTTATAATCAATAAAAATAAATATAACCATCATCAGTCCCAAAAAATATTAAGAAACATGACGTATTATAGAGTCATATTATTACTTAGTGTATGCAAGACAGATTATATAGTCATATTATTATTAAGTATATACAAGACAGATTATAGAGTCATAATATTATTAAGTATATATAAGCCAGAATATAGTCATATTATTATTAAGTATATATAAGACAGATTATAGAACCATATTATTATTAAGAATATACAAGACATATTATAGAGTCATAATATTATTAACTATACGAATATACAAGACAGATTATAGAGTCATAATATTATTAAGTATATACAAGCCAGAATATAGTCATATTATTATTAAGTATATATAAGACAGATTATAGAGTCATAATATTATTAAGTATATACAAGCCAGAATATAGAGTCATATTATTATTAAGTACATACAAGACAGATTATAGAATCATATTATTATTAAGAATATACAAGACATATTATAGAGTCATAATATTATCAAGTATACGAATATACAAGACAGATTATAGAGTCATAATATTATTAAGTATATACAAGCCAGAATATAGAGTCATATTATTATTAAGTATATATAAGACAGATTATAGAGTCATAATATTATTAAGTATATACAAGACAGAATATAGAGTCACATTATTATTAAGTATATACAAGACAGATTATAGAGTCATTTTATTACTAAGTATATACAAGACAGATTATAGAATCATATTATTATTAAGTAAATACAAGACATATTATAGAGTCATACTATTATTAAGTATACGAATATACAAGACAGATTATAGAGTCATAATATTATAAAGTATATACAAGCCAGAATATATAGTCATTATTATTAAGTATATATAAGTCAGATTATAGAGTCATAATATTATAAAGTATATACAAGCCAGAATATATAGTCATTATTATTAAGTATATACAAGACAGATTATAGAGTCATAATATTATAAAGTATATACAAGCCAGAATATATAGTCATTATTATTAAGTATATATAAGACAGATTATAGAGTCATAATATGATTAAGTATATACAAGCCAGAATATAGAGTCATATTATTATTAAGTACATACAAGACAGATTATAGAATCATATTATTATTAAGAATATACAAGACATATTATAGAGTCATAATATTATCAAGTATACGAATATACAAGACAGATTATAGAGTCATAATATTATTAAGTATATACAAGCCAGAATATAGAGTCATATTATTATTAAGTATATATAAGACAGATTATAGAGTCATAATATTATTAAGTATATACAAGACAGAATATAGAGTCACATTATTATTAAGTATATACAAGACAGATTATAGAGTCATTTTATTACTAAGTATATACAAGACAGATTATAGAATCATATTATTATTAAGTAAATACAAGACATATTATAGAGTCATACTATTATTAAGTATACGAATATACAAGACAGATTATAGAGTCATAATATTATAAAGTATATACAAGCCAGAATATATAGTCATTATTATTAAGTATATATAAGTCAGATTATAGAGTCATAATATTATAAAGTATATACAAGCCAGAATATATAGTCATTATTATTAAGTATATACAAGACAGATTATAGAGTCATAATATTATAAAGTATATACAAGCCAGAATATATAGTCATTATTATTAAGTATATATAAGACAGATTATAGAGTCATAATATGATTAAGTATATACAAGCCAGAATATAGAGTCATTATTATTAGGTATATATAAGACAGATTATAGAGTCATAATATTATTAAGTACTTTATATACAAGACAGACTATAGTCATATTAGGTTTAAGAGTATATAAGACAGATTATGGAGTTATGTTACTATCAAGTATGTACAAGGTATATTTAAGAGGCAAATTATGTTTAAAAATATACAAGGCAGATTATAGAGTCATGTTATTATCATGTATATACAAGGCATATTATACAGTCATAATATCTTTAAAAATATACAAGGCAGGTTATAGAGTCATGCTATTATCAAGCATGTACAAGGCATTTAATAGTCTCATGATGTTATTATTAAAAATATACAAAGACTGTTATAGAGTCATATTATTACAAAAATGATAATACCAATAAACTCTAAAGTAACTCTAATGAGCTAAATCTGACTGGGAAACAAATACTCCAAGTAACAGCTCTAAGAAAAATATATTATTTATAAGGCTTTCTTTTCTTGCATTTGTTAAGCAATACGTACCCGGTCCAGTCCCGTCATAAGAAAAACCCTTGATAAAGACAGTGTTGTCGTCGACAGCATAGCAAGTGCCTTTGATGCCATGCGCATATGCTTGCAGTTTTCCAATCAGTCGACCATAGTACGAGCTTTCATTCCCATTTTTTTCTCTGTATTCAATACCTGTAAAGATAACAAAAGGTTGCAGAGACTTGTCTATTATGATAAACGAAAAATATGGTCTATATCACTAGGAGTTGACTAAAACTGAAAATATAGAAAAATTATTTTCTTAACAAATGTTCAAATATTTTCTAGTCTCATTTTAGCTATATATATATATGAGAGGGAGAGAGAGAGAGAGAGAGATAGAGAGAGAGAGAGAGGAGAGTCAAATAAACTAGTTGATAAATGTTAATTTAATTTGAAAGTATTTTACCCATCCATCCAAAAAATTCCATATAGCCATATATTCAAAAAAACTATATTCAATTAGCAAAAATCAATAGTAACCGGTTTTTTAAAATCTATGTGTCTATATATATATATATATATATATATATATATATATATATATATATATATATGCTGATACAAATTCCTTCACGAATGGAAAAATATGATGAATAGTTACTATTCGGAGTACCTCCGTTCATTTTGCAGTGTATAAAATCGCAGGTCCGACATTTCGCTAGAATCTCATCTAGCATTGACCAGGTGAACCCAGCAACAGTGGAAGTGCGAATGAAGAGCGCAGACCATCTCGCCGACAGATTGCTCAATGGGAAAACTAAAGGACTAGAATTATACATGAGGCTGTAGAAATAAATAAGCAAAGGGTTCTTAACAAACGCGATGATACTTGAATTGGGCCGCAGTGTGGAAATGTGTCATCGATAGATTTTAACGGCAGAAGGGTGAACAATAGGAAACGAATGTGAGAAATTGTTTGGTTCAGGTGTGTGTGGATTGACGACAATGAGTTCTTTCCTCTATATAAATGAGCAGAGTTGTCTGCGCTCTTCATTCGCATATCAACCGTTGCTGGGTTCACCTGGTCAATGCTGGATGAGATTCTAGCGAATCGTCGGAACTGCGATTTTATACATTGCAGTATGAACGGATGTACTCCGGATTATAGCTATTTATACTTTACCTACTTTATGCTTTTTTAACAATGTTTAAAGTGTATATCGTACAAAGCCCCATTCAAGTCTATCACTGTAGGATTGCAGCATTATCAGTTGGAAGGTTAAATATATTTATATAATATATAAATATTTATATTTATAGTTTAAAAAAACTATTTGATGTTTAATTGATACAACCGGCTTCAGATTCACAATAATTTCAGATTTTAATTGTTGACCAAATTTAAATATATTTATTCATATATATATATATCCCCTGGCAAAAAACCAATGTTGGTTATCATCAAAAAGGAACGTTTATGACTAGTAAAATATTTTAAGTAAAACGAAAATAATTTTTTATTTATTAATTTTTTTTTGAAACAAAACAGAAATTACAAAACATAACATATAAATATAACATAACAAACAACAATAAACAGCAAACAAACAAAGACAATTAAAAAATAACAGTAATAATATAAAAATAAATATATGTAACAACAATTATAAAACGATAAATTTATAACAATATAACAATAAATAACAAAACAACATAACTGACCAAATATAAATGGGAGGGGCACATCATATTAATGTTATAAAATAGACCGCAGACGCTGAAAGTTTGTAAAACCCAGATTTTGAACATGAATATGAGTCAATCTTCAATCGACAATTTATTTCACAATTTATAAGGAAAGAATTTAAAAAAATCTTAATCTCAATACCACTCAATATATGTGTCAAGAACACAAGTTGAAGCTCGTTGATTTGTGTATTAACGGAAGCAGAGAACACACTCCCTGTAATCCGACAATTTCAACAAATGTATAGTCGGGACCAATTAACCGTGCACCTGGCCTTGAGACACTGCAATATACGAGAAGGGAGTTGGAGGGCTGCGTTGAATCAGTATGCATACTTTCCTACAAGCATGGTAAGGATTGGCCGAACACTGACTTGGATGAAACGGTCGATATTAGGTAAATTCGATGATTAAAATAGCTTCGGTATAAAATAACAAACAATCTTGAAATAAGTTAAGACATTTTCGATGGAGAAGCTGTATAGAATGTTCTAAGTTAATGAAAAATGTTCTAGATTGATGTATAGAACATTCTGAAAATGTAATATGTTTTCAAAAGTGGTAGTACACAAGAAAGTCACGGTTAGCTGGACGCAACTATACAGAGTCACAGCGGTAAACATTTATACAGTTTATCGCCAAGTATTTATGAAGGCGACATCGTCGTCGAAACTAGTCTGTATTAATAAACTATTGTGTTTGTTTTAATGAACTAATGTGTAGTGAGATTTAGAGTAAATTTGTGAGTAGTTCTCACTAGCTAAGCTGTAACTAACTTATTGTACCGGATTAGTCACCTGTAACTGTGTTTGAATTTTTAAAACAGTTTACGCAGAGAAACATTTAAAACAGTAGTTTTTATTTCTATCAATATCTTTGGAACTAAAGTTTTATAAGTTTCACGTTTCTTAAAGAAATGTTTTCGTTTGCATAAACTTCTAAAAAAATAAAATTAAGTTGTAATTTAAATAGAGACTAAATTACAGAAGTATCGAAACTGAGACTTCAGATGATATTATATAAACTATTATCTGCTGTATTTGTATAGTAATACTAGTGGGATTTGAATAAGTTTTGATTAATCACGCATTAACATTAGGCACCAGTTCAAAGTGGGTACAAATGAAAGAGATGTTTGAACGAATGGTATTCCTGTTAACATATCGACAAGCTGATTTAGTGTTGTTGTAATTTAATTTACTCTTCGGATATAAATCTAATTATTTCATTCTATATGTTTCAGGCTATGAAAATTAATTTGAAATCCAATTAAAACGCATGCTGATTTAAATAGCGTTTACATAAACTACATATATCATTAATTACGTTAATCGATGCGTCACTCTTTACGGTGTCTTATAGGACGTAAAGAAAATTGAGTAATATACGAATATACAGTCTTTAGTTCAATAGATATTTACAACTATGTTTGTCTTTTAAATTACGTTTCTAGAACTTTATTGCTTGTCAATTTTTCAAAATAATAAAACACGTTTATTTGAAGAAATCTAAAACAAGTAATATATATATATATATATATATATATATATATATATATATATATATATATAATAAGTAAATAATTACTTGAGTCAACAACAAAAATGTTTTTGTATTTACATTCAACTAAATAATTAAAAATAATATAAATATTTATATACATACGACAGAATAACAATATTAGGTGGGAATATAAAAATGGAAATTAATTATTAAAATTACCTAATCCCATTTAATTATTGAATTATTATTTGAAAAAACATTAAGTGTCATCCACTATATGTTTTAAAAAATATATTTGAACTTGAGTGGATTATTAAAAAGTATTTAATTATCGATTAAAAATTTGAACAATATATACATATATGTATTATTTTAAAACAACATAGGTTATTCAAATACAAGAATATTTATTAATTTATACCCAAAGCTTTTCGTTGGCAAACAGTACCAACATCATCAATGTTGTTGTTTGCAACAACATAACCTATGTTGTTTTAAATTATTAAACAATAAAACGTATTATATATATATATATATATATATATATATATATATATATATATATATATATTAAAACAACACAAGTTATTCAAATACAAGAATATTTATTATTTTATATCCAAAGCTTTTCGTTGGCAAACAGTACCAACATCATCAGGAATGAAAATTACAATAATGTAAGCTAGGCCTAAAACATATGTTTCATGATATGTTGATATGTTTTCATAAATGATATGTTTTAGGCCTAGCTTACATTATTGTAATTTTTATTCCTGATGATGTTGGTACTGTTTGCCAACGAAAAGCTTTGGATATAAAATAATAAATATTCTTGTATTTGAATAACTTGTGTTGTTTTAAATTATTAAACAAGAAAACGTATTTTATATTTATATATATATATATATATATATATATATATATATATATATATATATATATATATGATGAATAGTTATTATCTGGAGTACATCCGTTCATTCTGCAGTACATAAATTCGCAGTTCAGACGTTTCGCTAGAATCTCATCCAGCATTGACGAGGTGAACCCAACAACAGTAGAAGGGCTCACTCGCTCTTCTACTGTTGTTGGGTTCACCTCGTCAATGCTAGATGACATTCTAGCGAAACGTCGGAACGGCGAATTTATGCACTGCAGAATGAACGGATGTACTCCAGATAATAACTATTCATTATATTTTTCCATCCCTGAAGGAATACGTATCAGCATATATATATATATATATATATATATATATATATATATATATATATATATATATATATATATAGGTAGAGTGTGAAATAATTATTCAAATTTAATTAATGAAATAATATTTGAAAAAACTGCATTAACATCAACAAATAAAAAGTATTTTATTAATGATTGACAATTTAATAAAGATATATAAATATACATAGGGAGAGTGTGAACTAATTAGTAGCAATTGAAAAAGAAAACCCAATACATATAACCATATTAGAACCATTACATGAACTCACTCAGCTATGATTTATGATTATACTATATCAAAATCATAGTGGTTCTCCGGGGAATCAGAAATAATTCTCAGAAATAATTCATTAAATGAACTCACTCAGCTATGATTTATGATTATACTATATCAAAATCATAGTGGTTCTCCGGGGAATCAGAAATAATTCTCAGAAATAATTCATTAAATGAACTCACTCAGCTATGATTTATGATTATATGATATAAAAATCATAGTGATTCTCCGGGGAATCGGAAATAATTAATATCGCGTGAGCTAATACACATCGCATTAAACATATTTTGCAAGTAGTCATTAATAAACATTTCCCATTAATATTGGGATATGTATTTTTTGATTGTTAAATATCAGGGCTATGCATGTCTCATGCGACGCACGTTTCTTGTAAACTTAACCATAAAACATACAATTTTAAGTTTTTTTGAATTTTTTATTTAAATAAATGTAATTATATGAAATGATTTTTATTGTATTTCATATGTATGTTTTATTTAATGTAAATAGGAAAAATATCAATTATAATAAAATTTTCCTGAATATATAAGTTTGAAAAGTGTTAACATTATACAGGGTGTTTCACATTAACCTTTCCGATTTCATAAGGTTGTTGCCCGAACAAGAGAGAGGGTAGAAGAGTCGGGGTAGTATCTCAAGACACATCATGATATGCAGTTTTCATTTTGAGCTATGTCTTTATCAGAACAACACCGTGCGTTTGTAGTGGAAGTGTTTATTCAAAGTGGTGGATCCTTGATCACAATACGGCGTGAGTTTCTTACTCATTTTGCTATTGGTAGTCACGATTCAATTCTCACTGGACCGGCAATTAGAGAACTGGTATCGAAGTTCAGAGCAACAACATCGGCATTAATAAGTAAACCAACAGATAGAATTAGGACTTCACCACCACCGGGAAATGTGGATGGAGTGCGGGCTACAATTCAACAATCTCCCTGACATTCTCTTCACAAACACGGCATTCGACTTGGATTGTCTGTCAGTAGTATTTGCAGGATACTGCATAGAGACCCTAACAATGAACCCATACAAGAAGCAAATAGTGCAAGAGTTAACGGAAAACGACGTAGACATAAGAACAAATCTGTGCCGCAGCGTATCCCACGTACTTATGAGGCCCATTTTCACATTGTTGTTTATAACTCTCAGAACCTTCACAAACTACCACCTCACAGTCCTCGAGTGACAGTGTGGTGCGCTGTTGCAGACTTTGCTATCTGGGGTCGCTATTTCTTCGTAAAAGATGGTAAAGAATTAATAATTTTTAACATTGACTTCTGATCGATATTGTAACATGCTTGAAAATTTTCTGAAAATGAAATTGAAGGAATTTGGTTTGAACAAGATGTTGCAACAACCAATACATCCCGGCGTTCAATGGAAATTCTCAGACAAATGTTTCCCGGTCATCTCTTTTCTTTGCGAGGTGACATTATTTGGTGGCCTCCGAGAACGCCAATTTCTTTCTATGGGTTTACCTGAAGGAGAAGGTGAACATGGATTCTCAATGAAGTATCGATGAACTAAAGGCTGATATCAATGAAGAAATCGATGCTACTCAACCAAATATGATTCGCCATGTAATGGACAACTTCCGGAATAGGCTTCGTCACTATGTACACAATGGAGGTAGACATTTACAAGATATTATTTTCAAAACCAAGTAAATTAAAACTGCATTCTATGAACTTTCAAATAATAAAATAATTTTAATTGCATGTAACTCAATTTTCTTACATACTTTATTGAAATCGGAAAGGTTATTTTGAAACCCTGCATTACGAAGAAACAAATTCCATATTATACTTTCACCAATAATACATTAATGCATGTGCATAAATATTTGGAGAAATAACCTCAAATAAATACTGCCTGGGCAAAAAGGGTAAAACTTAATTGAACACCTAAACACACACTTAAATAATGAAAAATCGTTTTTATAGCGAAAAATACTTTCTCTGGTGAAAAAAACAAATAACGATAAGTTATCACTAAATCTAATAATTACGAATAAAAACTAAAAGTAAGACATCTAGAATTATAGAGTTAAAACTAACAGCTAAATAATACAAAGTAAATATAACCCAACCATAAATATATAAATATTAACAGAAATAACATCTGAGGGAGTAATTATTAATGATGTGTACACTCTTAGAGATTATTTATTGTTAAATTAAAGCGGTTGAATTGCGAGTCAGGTACAATTATTTATTTATACAGGAACGTTTCAATAACGGATACGTTAACGTCTTCAGGCCTTATTTTTCTTGCACTCTATTAAAAATAGCGCTGGACATTACCGTAGTATATTTAGGAAAATAAATAATAACCTGTATAAATAAATAATTGTACCTGACTCGCAAGTTAACTGCTTTGATTTAACAATGAGGGAGTAATTGTTAAGCCTGATAAATACATTTCAACTAACACAAGGTAAAGAAATTAAACAGGACATATAAACTCTCTTTTAATAATATGCGCCATAATTTAACATAATTTTATATGCGCCAAAATAATCAGTACTGAAACAGTTGTAAGATTCTATCTCATTTCATTTTATTTACATAGTTTTACAAACACATACAAGTAAAAAGAAGCTAAATCGGTTAGACTCGGGTATAAACAGGTTCTGTATGACCTTCGTTCAATTTGAGGCAACACCTCAATTTGAAGGTTTTGCATCATTTTGTTGGATTGTTTCATGCTCGTTGTAGAAATGGTTATTTTTTTCTGTAGTTAGGGTGGTTGGTGGGAAATCACGGAAAATCTTCTTCATCATCCCCCAGACGGAGGCGTCAGGTGGTGTAAGAACAGGGGTGTGGGCTGGGTAAGGAAACTTTGTTGCAAGGAAATGAGGCGGTTGCCAAAAATTTCTTCAATAAAAAGCAATGTGGTTTAACGCAGTTTAGCAGGCTGCGCCATCTTGCTCTAACTATTGTGACAGAAAAGGAGGCTTCGGGCACAACAAAATCTCCTGAGGTCTCCTATAAGGTTTATGCTACTTTTCGGTGACTGTGATACTTGCTGAAACACTCTTCCGAGGTTTACATTTATACATAAAGTAGTTGGGCGACCTGAAAGCCTTTCCGCTGTGTCAAACTACTACTTAATATTCCACGTTTTCCAACAACAATAATAATCACAGAGTTACTAGGCAGGTTTTTTTGTGAAATTGTTCCTGAAAATGCAATGCAGTGTGTGACAAACTAGGCCCACACGGACGTCCAATTCTAAAGCGAAAATAATGCTCTGCGATAAAAGTTTTCTCTGCGGTAGTTAGCACAACATCAGTAAACACTAGCCTAAAATAAAAACGTCAACACGAATGCGCGCCAACAATCAAACGTCGACAGAGCTGATCGAGAAGGCAATTAGAGTTGATCCCGTTTCAGTATTGTTTATTTTGTAGCATGCGGTGCATGATTTTCAGTATTGAAAGCCGCTGATGAAACAATTCTGGTTTGTATAACTCTATAACTCTGCAACGAGTGACCCAACATGCTTCTAATTCCACGACATAAATCCAGAAAGTCATAAGCCCAAGTTATATTTACTGCTTTTGCTGGTTTCCCTCATGATAACAAAATTGGGATGTTTCTTCTTATAGTTTGCGAGAGAGTAAAAACGCGCGTTGAGGGGGCTCGTAAAGTTAGGTTCAAAATTGTAGAGATTGGTTAATTAAGGTAAAGAGAATAATAATGGAGTTATTTTATAATAATTAGGAATTGACCTGAGAATTTTTGAAGTAATATGTAAGGCAGTAAGAGGTTATTGCAACTGTTAGAGGCAGTTTTGTGCAGTAAGTAGTACATCTGATAATACCAAGTAGTATAGTGCGGACAAAGTAATCATGCGCTTAACCTTGAATAATCACATAGGATTTCTCGTGTACTACCGCTTCTAAAACCATACTACTTTTTCAGAATTTTCTATACATCAACACATATTTTTTCTATACATTTTCTATACATACACATACTTCAAGACTGTTACTTCATACAACATCTAATTTATCTAATACCGACCGTCTCAGGCAAGTCAGTATTTTGACACTCCTTATCATGTTTGTAGGAAAGTATTCATATTAACCCTCTACTTTCCGTCTCGCCTACTGCGATCTCTCAAGACCAAGTGCGCGGTTACGTGGTCGGCACTGTACCTGGAGAACTAATAAAAGCATAAGTAACAAAAACCTTGTTAATTTCTATTTTTTATCAGAAAAACAGAAAAGATTTTTTAATCATTTGCTTGATATTTTTTTAAAATTTACAATAAATACTTTTCAACCATCAATCAAGTTTCTGTAGTATATTACACGACTGTTCATGACAAGAAAGATCCCATAAAGAGACCTTTGAGATTATAAGAGGTTAGTAGACTTTTGTATTGAATAAAAATGGTATTGAGAGAGCAAAGAGCCTGAGGAGTTTATAATTAATCAACAGAAATTGAATTCATTATTACTATTATCCATTATAGGATCAGAGAAATTATAGGATTATTTGCAATGTTAATATCTACATCGCATTTTATTAAATTGGAGTAAATAAGATATTTGTTCAATTTAATAAGGTTTAAATAAATTTAATTAGCAACCTAGAAACGATGTAATTGTAATAGGTGTGTGATCTGATATTGTACATATTTTAAATTAACTCTTCACTATTATTTTAAGAATTAATATCAAATATTGATTAATTATTAAATTAGAAGTTTAGGCATAGTTAAAGGTAAATAACATACCTTGTAAAAATTATGTTGTACCTATGAGGCACGATTTCTTATTCATCATATCTTTAAAATATATATGGAGAGCGTAAATTATTATGAATATATATATATATATATATATATATATATATATATATATATATGTGTGTGTGTGTGTGTGTGTGTGTGTGTGTATAAACCTAGCAACACTGTTTTCTTGCATTTACATATCACTTACTTACATTATAATGTACTTAAACAACAATTTTACTGTTATGTTTGCGAATCGAATTTCGAGAGCTGTTTTACAGTGTTCTCACTTTCTAGTTTTTATAAGACTCTTTGAAAAATAAAGACAATTGAAAGTCTTCCAAAACACTGTATGTAATAGCTATCGAAAGTCGACACACAAATAAAGAATTGTGTTTAAGTACATTAAACTGTAAGTTATACAAAAACACTAAATATTTATGTCAGAGGTGGCTGGTGCCTAAGACCTAAGAGAGTTGCACATCGTAAGTGTGTTGGTTATTTTAAATTGTTATCATAAATACTTATAAGGGAAATAGATAGATACAGCCTAATACTTTGTGATTTATGATATTGAAGGAAATATATTGGCATTTTTTAATATTATTTTTACTTATTTAAGACACCGGATCTCAAGTCTTATTTATTACATAAATTTAATATAAATGAAAAGGTTTTGTGGTTTAAGTGGTTTTATTTATTTTTATTTGCATATATATATATATATATATATATATATATATATATGGTGAAATAAAATAATTTTCATAAACAAGAAAATACGAGTATTACTTCACTTTATTGTTGATTGAAGCTTTTCGCTAATTTACATTATTAGCATTTTCAAAATTTATAAATCACTGTCCAGTTATGTGACTAGAGTAAGACTAGAGTAGGATGTCTTACTCTAGTCACATAACTGGACAGTGATTTATAAATTTTGAAAATGCTAATAATGTAAATTAGCGAAAAGCTTCAATCAACAATAAAGTGAAGTAATACTCGTATTTTCTTGTTTATGAAAATTATTTTATTTCACCATACATATTCAACAAGAAAAAATAATTCATCTAAGGATTACAATATGTATATATATCATTGACATTCACCGCAAGGCATTGACATCCACGTCGTATAGCATGTCCAATTCAAGACATTGATCCACCTCGTGTAGCATATTCTGCTCAAGACTATGAGATCCACCTCGTCTAGCATGTCCAGTACAAAACATTAATCCACCTCGTGTAGCATATTCAGCTCAAGACTATGAGATCCACCTCGTGTAGCATGTCCGGTTCAAGACATTGATCCACCTCGTGTAGCATATTCTGCTCAAGACTATGAGATCCACCTCGTGTAGAATGTCCGGTTCAAGATATTGATACTCACCACGTGTACATATACCTAAAATTACGTGTATGTTAATGCCAAAAATTCGATAAATGGTTTTGTAATTCTTCAACATTCTATAGCAGTTGAGTGAGCTTCTCCCTAGATCCCTTCTCAACTAAATTCTCTTGTTAGGATTTTCTTGAAAGTTCTCTATCAGGCAGTTTTTTAAGACGTTTTTAACAGGGTTTTAAACACGCTACGATACTCTGCAACAAATACACTTAGTACAATACAATGTATAGAGTGATTAAAATATCCATGCCTCCAGTATTTGTGAACTGTAAAAGAAGCAAATTCACTATCCATGGACTGCCGTAATTATTCGAAATAAAACGCATTCATTATTAGCGCTCCCTCCCAACGAATAATCCCTCCCTCTTTAGATGCGTCATCATTTCACGTTCCCCCTTTTCAGTCCCCTTCCATATTCCTTCCTTAACTCGCATTTATTTGATGATAAACCTAGCTTCTTTTAATTGAAAAATAATCATTTATCTGTCTACCATACTTTTCTTTTTAATATACGCTATACATATGACCACTCTAAAAAACGATTGTTTTAAATGTTGAAAGCCATAAGGGGTTGATAAAACTTACATCATTTATCGCCAAAAAAACATAACGTCGTTTTAGAAACACTCTTTACACATTAATTCTTCACAAATTTTGACACCACATTATTTTACAAGTGTATAGCTTGATAGTCCTACCAACATCCGTTTAAGATAGGTTCGAATGGAAAACATTCAACTTTACTAACGTCAAATATACAATTCGTGAAGGAAACCGCCTATTGGAGTGGGCACAACTTACTACTTAAGTATAGCAGCTTACGATGCAATAAGGAGTATTGCGGGCAACTTACGTCTTGCATAGAATACATCATAAAGGAATACTTAAGTCTACATTATCAACAGATTAGAAGAATACTGTAAACGGAAAATACTTTCATGGAGGTCAGGCTTCACAGAAACTATATCCTTTCTCATACAATAATTATAATTTATTTGTACTTATACTATATAAATTAGAAAAGTAATTATGTATTCAGATATAATTCGTAGCAAACTCCATAACTCCCAAGTTTTCTCTTCAACGCTCCCAAATTATTTTGTAATTCATGAATTCCAGTGAATAATTCGGTTAATTCCTACGACTTTTCGATTTCTCCTCTCGCATAAAGGCCTGAATTACGTGAAGTCAGTTTGTTTGCATAATTTGCTTCCTCCAAAACGGTCAGTTCTTTACCTCTTCTATTGTTTGTGTATTGTGCATCGTTCATATCAAATTATATATTTTACATAAATATAATAATAACAAACACGAAGATGGGTTTTACGTGTTAAAAAAGTACCTATTGTAACCGGTTGCAGCATTCCATATTGTTGTTGAAACATTTATTATTATTTTTACAAGAAAACCTATCAGAACCGGATGCATTACTAGTATATACCATGAAATGGTATATGATAAAATATTGTAGAATAAAATAGCAGTATTCATGGTGAGGAAACATACGCTTTGATGTTTGCTTGCGCACAGAGTTTATGTTTATGTGTAAGTGTTTTAATGTAAATAACTATTTCTGTTTTAAAGTTGCTTGATTTAATCATCTTGAATTCACTGATTAAACTATAATTAAAAATTACTTGACTAAGTGAATGCATAGGGCTTACTTGCTGACGCGTTTCGAAACAATAGTTCCTTTTACGAGGCTTTGTAGAGGTTTTGCTTCGTAAAAGGAACGATTGTTTAGAAACGCGTCAGCAAGTAAGCCCTATGTATTCACTTAGTCAAGTAATTATTAATTATAGTTTATTTCTGTTGTGTTAAATTTAAAATATATTCTTTTTATGTTTTTTTTCTTGAGCAACATATGTGAATAGGAATAAAGAAGAAAAAGGTGAAAGAGCAGTAAAAGGTGTAAACGGAATATGATGGTACGAGGAAATAACAAGAAGACGGACAGACAAATATATGACACTATAGTAAAGGGAATCTTGACGTACGCGGCGGTAATGTCTCAAGAAGCCAAGAGCATGATCAACCCAGTAGAAATAGACGGTCTTAGGAGATCATGACAAATCTCTAAACGGGAATATGGGACAGACGAAAGTATTAGAGACATGATAGAGAAAAGGGAGACAGTCGGACACGTAAAGAGAATGTCGGAGGGAAGATTACCGAGAGATGTTACGGAATGGACGCCGCTGGAGAGGAAGAGAAACGAAAGACATAGACTAACATGGTGTCTGTGTCTGTGTATATGTGTGTGTGTGTGTGTGTGTGTGTGTGTGTGTGTGTGTGTGTGTGTGTGTGTGTTGTGTGTGTGTGTGTGTGTGTGTGTGTGTGTGTGTGTGTGTGTGTCTGGCTGTGGCTGTGGCTGTGTATTTATGTATGTGTGTGTGTGTGTGTGTGTGTGTGTGTGTGTGTGTATGTGTGTGTGTGTGTGTGTGTGTGTGTATGCGTGCGTGCGTGTGTGTGTGTGTGTGTGTGTGTGTGCGTGTGGGCGCGAGCTTGTGGGCGTAAAAAATCGAGGTTATGTTAATCTCTCACAGCTACTACCCTGGATTATGTAAATGGTAACGATGAATTTCTATTGAAATAATTTTTTTTTAATCTGTACAAATTCAACCAGAAAATAATACGACAATAATAAAATTTCCATCCATTCCTGTATTAGTGAAATTACGTGTGCTTGGGACGTTCTGCGTCCCTATCAGTCGAAAGCTCTAATAAAGACATCCATTACTGCATCTGCCCATGACAGATTTACATTAAAACAGAAAATCAATTGCTTCGACTTCAGCTGAATTGAAATCTCAACCCCTTCATGTTAAGGTTGACACTACAAGACAGTTTTATGGGACTCAATGCGTACAGACTACAGTTAACAGTAAGCCATGTAAACTTTCAGAAACTAAATATTTTAATAGTAGTTAGAACGGTCTTTATTTATTTAACACATATCGTTTTATTTGGAATTATAAAATACATCTGCGTTCTATATTTACACTTTACTCAGTTTATAACTAATTTTAAAAAATACCAATCAATATAAATCTAATAATTTAGTCATAATCCTAATTTTAAAATGAAACCTATCTTTAATAATTGTCACTTTGATAACTATTATAAAAAATTAAAATCAACTCTACTTAGGTCAACAACGAAGAACTTTATTTTAGTTTCTTTTTAATTAAAAAAAATTTAATATAAAATTGTGTCTACATGTGACAAATACCAACAATATTAAGTGGCAAAATAGAAAGGGAGAATAATTATTAAAACTAATTAATTAAATTTAATTAATGAATTATTATTTGAAAATACTGTATTAACTTCAACTGTCGTCCACTACAAATTTTAATACATGTAATTGAAGTATAGTGGATGGTGAATTAAGGAAGATTGAAAATTTGAACAAGATATATAATTGCAAATAATCTTTCTTCCATTATACAACTGTTTTTATTTGTGACAATTATTAGATGTAATGGATAACCTAGTCCAAAATTAAGTTGAGTCATAGTCGTTGAAACTGTTGAGACAATACAACTATTCTTTGAGCTTAGCTTGGGAGTCTATGTTAAAACAAATAAAAGACGTACACAAACTCACAAATTAATCATTTATTGACTCATACGCGTTTCATTGACAAAGTCATCATCAGCGACTGTTGCTGCCAAAAACTCTAATTTACAACTAAGGGGAAAGTAAGGTTACACTTCTATATTTATACTGTGGACGTTGCCACGCCCATCTGTCAAAACAACAGTTATTAAGAATACTCCAAACATGACACATCAAATAGAAATGTTATACATAGCTCATTAATTGCAATAAAACTCTTATCCATACACATAATTACCTATAAACAAAATAGATAATTAATATTTTAGTATTATTATTATTATTTCAATATTATTATTTCAAAATTTTAACCAAAAAGTTACAATAAAATTTTCCTGTGTCACACTTATTCCACTAATATAGAATTTTGAATAGGATCTGACTCATTATTTATAATATTATTTTTATTCCTATTAATATACAAAGTTTCTTACGCATCCAATTCACTACTACATTTTTTAACAAGGTTACATCGTCTAATTTAAAATCGTTCTTTTCCTCTAAACAATGTTTTGCCCTCGCAGATATTTCTGGTCTAAACAAATGTTTTAAACGCCTATATTACATACGTTTCTCTTTGATCTTGTATTGTCATCACAACCACTGCCGCGTGTGGGAATGTAAGCTGAATTCAATATATTGCATTACATTTACATTACATTATCCAACGCCCGTCTGTGGCAGTTGGGCCATTTGACGCCGAGCCTCCCAGTACCGAGCAGTGATGTCGTAAAGAGCATGGTTGAGTTTTGGGCAGGTGAGCAGATGACTTGCCACCATAATTTCTGTGGAACAGAGTGGACACACGTCCGATTCGGCTATGCCAAGCCGGTGTAGGTGAGCCTGCAGATAGTCGTGACTGGTTTCCAGGCGGAACCTTGCAACAGCTTCACTTCTCTCCAGATGACCAGGTATGTGGCCTGGGATCGCTAAGTTTGCCCATATTTTGCCCGTGGATGCGTTTCTTAGTAGGTTCTTAGTGAGCCTGGATATGGTAGAGTCAATTTGGGATTTTGCTGCTTCAAGGGTTTGGAGAGTTTCAGGTTGCTCCTTCTCTGCTCCTTTTTTGGCCATTTCGTCCGCCTTCTCGTTTCCTGGAAGGCCCACGTGGCTGGGGACCCACTGTAGGCTGACATCCCAGCCCCTGCTAATAAGGATTCAATATATTGCCATTTTGTATTATTAACCAATAAATCTAATCAACCTTCGTTTACAAAACTGCTGATAATATTTCAAAAAACGACTATTTTATGGCGTTTGTGATGCAAACTGTCTTTAGATACGTCAAGAATAATAGCTTTAAAATGTATTTAAAATAACATTTGAAAAATGGACGTATAAACGAAGGAAATGCTTAAAACTGAAAATAATTTGGAATAATACAAAAAAAAAATATCTCAAAGAGTAACTACTAACGAAAGAATAATAATTTTTTAATGCTCTTATTCATAAAACAAACTTTTCCTCAAATTCTGCGTTACATATAATTTCTAGCAATATATATATAGGAGATGTAAAATCAGCATAAAACAGTATAGCTCTCTGTCTTATCGATTAAAGCATGTATTACTCTCTCTCTCTCTCTCTCTCTCTCTCTCTCTACTTTTATGCCCCCTCTCTTTCTACAAAACTGCTGATAATATTTCAAAAATAAACTTTTGTTTATGGTGTTTGTGATGCCAACGGTCTTTAGATAGGTCCAGAATAATAGATTTAAAAAGTATTTAAAATAAAATTTGAAAAATGTACGTATAAACGCAGGAAATGCTTAAAACTGAAAATAATTTGGAATAATACAAAAAGAAATATGCATATATCGTTGAGGTAAAATATCTCAAAGCGTAATTATTAACGAAAGAATAATTTTATAATGCTCTTATACATAAAACAAACTTTTCCTCACAATTTGCGTTGCATAATATTTCTAGCAATATATATAGGAGATGTAAAATCAGCATAAAACAGTATAGCACCTCGTTTTATCGATTAAAGCAAGTATTACTCTCTCTCTCTATTTTTATTCCCCCCCTCTCTCTCTTTTCCTCCCCCTCCCTTTGCCTGTTATGTATTTGTCTCTGTAACAGGACTTTCGCCTCCCATTTTAATCCGTAGTTGCATTTAATGGGATATGAAGTTTGCTTGACTGAAAAACAGTGGCTTAGAAAATTTAGCAGGTCAATCAACAAAAAATAAAATAGATATTTTATTGCATTATGTAAAATGAGTAAACCTAATTTATAATTAGTAGTAAAACTGACAAATTGTGTGTTATTATTCGTATAATTACATAGTAATGATGATGTATCTTTGTAACTAAAAGTGAATGATTTTTCATACAAATTAGATTAGATTTAGAAATAATTTGTTAAAACGTTTATTTTTGTTTTCTATTTTGGCCTTCTTGTAAACAATGTTTTGTGTGTGTGTGTGTGTGTGTGTGTGTGTGTGTCTGTGTGTGTGTGTGTGTGTGTGTGTGTGTGTGTGTGTGTGTGTGTGTGTGTGTGTGTGTATGTGTGTGTGTGTGTGTGTGTGTGTGTAAGAATGTATGTAGTATTGTAATAATAAGTATGTTACGTATAATTATACATGTATTATTAATTTATAGTCTATAAATAATGCCTTCAAACGGTTTTTAAATTTTGTGGTTTCAATTACTCTAACTTTAGTTGTAAATGATACATTTTGAGACCGCAAGTGTTTTACGTATATTTTATCGATCACATAACACTTGCGTTTTATTAAATTTTATTAAAACATTCCGCAAATAACATTTTACGATATTTTTTACTTCCTTAAATATATACTGACAAAGAGGTTACAGTGATATCATAATACATATTTATTACAATTCTAAATATTTCTGCATTGTACGGTTACAGACACTTCATAATTATGGCTGAAATCCATAAACTATTTTTTAGAATGACACGGTAAACTTAGTTCCAAGGTTAAGATCGTACAATAACTTAGAACTTATTCACCAAATCAAAGACATCCACATACCATACAATTCCACCATTGAATCATTCGACATAAAAAAACCTATACACTAATGTCGCCATAGAACAAATACTCCAAATATTACAAACGTGCTCATATCAAACAAAACTCCACATAAACTCACTCACGAAATTATAACATTCACCAAACTCATTACATCACAAAACTACTTCACATACCAACACAAATTCTACACACAGAAAGACGGTCTCCCTATGGGTTCCCCAGGCATCCTAGCAGAAATATTTCTACATAACAATTAACAACAATACATTCTACAGAAAAACAATCATTCACAAAAAATAATTTATTACCATAGATATGTAGACAACATTTTAATACTATACAACGGCAACAAATGGCAAATCAAACAACTACACAATTACATTAATACCATAGCCCACACCAAAACCTCACATTTACCCTCGAATTAGAAGAAAACAATAAAATAAACTTCCTAGACCTTACCATCACCAAACACAATTTTAATGTATACAGAAATCCATCAACTACCGATACTGTTATACATAATACATCTAATCACCCCACACAACACAAACACGCTGCATTTAATCATATGTTACACTGCCCAATCAATATGCAGCCAGTAGAGGCTTTGTTTCGTAAAAGGAACGATTGTTTTGAAACGCGTCAGCAAGTAAGCCCTTATGTATTCACTTAGTTATGTATCTTACATTACAGTTAACTCTAAATCTTGTAACACATTAGTTTATTAAGACATACTAGTTTCAACGATGACGTCACCTACATCTGCGTTGAGGAGTAAGGCAACATCGTCGTCGAAACTAGTCTGTTTGTTGTAATAAACTTGTGTGTTTTTTGTAAAAAAACGTGTTTGTAGTCGGATGTACAGTCAACTGTTATAATTTTTACCGTTGTGAATTGTTCTCACTAACTAAGCTCTAATTCACTTGATGACTCAAACTGGATAATGTTTCATATTTTGATTTTTAACGTTTTACCGAATTAAAATAGAGAAAAAAAGTGATTTTTGGTCTTCCAGGAAAAAAATTATAATAGTTTAATTACAAATGTTTTAAATTAAAAACATGAAGGAGCATGCACAATTTCGCGTATTTGCCCTAAGCTCTGAAAGACTACGAAAATTGCAAAAATTGTCTGACACATTTAATTTGTCTTAGTTTTGGAAAATATAATGCCTTCGTTGCAAAAGCGTGTGCACTGCTTAGTCTCTTTGTTAAATCTTTGTTTGAGATCTTTGTTTAAATGACATTTGACAAGGCTTTGAAGCTGAGAATACAAGAAGGTATCCACATATCATGTTGTGTATAGTTACAGTAAAACGAAAAGTCTCAATATTTTATTTCCCCACAAATATTTTATAACGATGTTAAATAACATTAAAGGCGCCCAAAATCAATAGGCAAGACGCACATTATTTAACGAAGTAAAACAACACATTTATTGTATGTGTATAACAAAAAGCCAGGTTGATTACGTTAGACTAAATAACCACTAAAACTGATTGGTATTATCTATTATTTGTTATTATTAATAATAAGTGAAAAGACGCCAACTTATGTAGATTATATTATAACGATATAAATATAAACGTAAATATGTGTAGAGACAAATATTTTATCTTGTATAGCGATGTGTAACAATATTTAATACGCCAACCTATGTAGGTTATATAACGATATAAATATAAACGTTAGTATGTGTAGAGACAAATATTTTATCTAGTATAGCGATGTGTAACAATATTTAATACGCCAACCTATGTAGGTTATACAACGATATAAATATAAACGTTGGTATGTGTAGAGACAAATATTTTATCTCGTATAGCGATGTGTAACAATATTTAATACGCCAACCTATGTAGGTTATACAACGATATAAATATAAACGTTGGTATGTGTAGAGACAAATATTTTATCTCGTATAGCGATGTGTAACAATATTTAATACGCCAACCTATGTAGGTTATACAACGATATAAATATAAACGTTAGTATGTGTAGAGACAAATATTTTATCTTGTATAGCAATGTGTAACAATATTTAATACGCCAACCTATGAAGGTTATACAACGATATAAATATAAACGTAAGTATGTGTAGAGACAAATATTTTATCTTGTATAGTGATGTGTAACAATATTTAATACGCCAACCTATGTAGGTTATACAACGATATAAATATAAACGTTAGTATGTGTAGAGACAAATATTTTATCTTGTATAGCGATGTGTAACAATATTTAATACGCCAAAATATGTAGGTTATATAACGATATAAATATAAACGTAAGTATGTGCAAAGACAAATATTTTATCTTGTATAGCGATGTGTAACAATATTTAATACGCCAACCTATGTAGGTTATACAACGATATAAATATAAACGTTAGCATGTGTAGGGACAAATATTTTATCTAGTATAGCGAAGTGTAACAATATTTAATACGCCAACCTATGTAGGTTATAAAACGATATAAATAAAAACATAAGTATGTGTAGAGACAAATATTTTATCTTGTATAGCAATGTGTAACAATATTTAATAGGCCAACCTTAGTAGGTTATACAACGATATAAGTATAAACGTAAGTATGTGCAAAGACAAATATTTTATCTTGTATAGCGATGTGTAACAATATTTAATACGCCAACCAATGTAGGTTATATAACGATATAAATATAAACGTTAGTATGTGTAGAGACAAATATTTTATCTAGTATAGCGATGTGTAACAATATTTAATACGCCAACCAATGTAGGTTATATAACGATATAAATATAAACATTAGTATGTGTAGAGACAAATATTTTATCTTGTGTAGCGATGTGTAACAATAATTAATACGCCAACCAATGTAGGTTATATAACGATATAAATATAAACGTTAGTATGTGTAGAGACAAATATTTTATCTTGTATAGCGATGTGTAACAATATTTAATACGCCAACCAATGTAGGTTATATAACGATGTAAATATAAACGTTAGTATGTGTAGAGACAAATATTTTATCTTGTATAGCGATGTGTAACAATATTTAATACGCCAACCAATGTAGGTTATATAACGATATAAATATAAACGTTAGTATGTGTAGAGACAAATATTTTATCTTGTATAGCGATGTGTAACAATATTTAATACGCCAACCAATGTAGGTTATATAACGATATAAATATAAACGTTAGTATGTGTAGAGACAAATATTTTATCTTGTATAGCGATGTGTAACAATATTTAATACGCCAACCAATGTAGGTTATATAACGATATAAATATAAACGTAAGTATGTGTAGAGACAAATATTTTATCTTGTATAGCGATGGGTAACAATATTTAATAGGCCAACCTATGTAGGTTATACAACGATATAAATATAAACGTAAGTATGTGTAGAGAGAAATATTTTATCTTGTATAGCGATGTGTAACAATATTTAATACGCCAACCAATGTAGGCTATATAACGATATAAATATAAACGTTAGTATGTGTAGAGACAAATATTTTATCTAGTGTAGCGATGTGTAACAATATTTAATACGCCAACCAATGTAGGTTATATAACGATATAAATATAAACGTTAGTATGTGTAGAGACAAATATTTTATCTTGTATAGCGATGTGTAACAATATTTAATACGCCAACCAATGTAGGTTATATAACGATATAAATATAAACGTAAGTATGTGTAGAGACAAATATTTTATCTTGTATAGCGATGTGTAACAATATTTAATATGCCAACCTATGTAGGTTATATAACGATATAAATATAAACGTAAGTATGTGTAGAGACAAATATTTTATCTTGTATAGCAATGTGTAACAATATTTAATACCTAAACCTATGTAGGTTATACAACGATATAAATATAAACGTAAGTATGTGTAGAGACAAATATTTTATCTTATATAGCGATGTGTAACAATATTTAATACGCCAACCTATGTAGGTTATACAACGATATAAATATAAACGAAAGTATGTGTAGAGAGAAATATTTTATCTTGTATAGCGATGTGTAACAATATTTAATACACCAACCTATGTAGGTTATATAACGATATAAATATAAACGTAAGTATGTGTAGAAAAAAATATTTTATCTTGTATAGCGATGTGTAACAATATTTAATACGCCAACCAATGTAGGTTATATAACGATATAAATATAAACGTTAGTATGTGTAGAGACAAATATTTTATCTTGTATAGCGATGTGTAACAATATTTAATACGCCAACCAATGTAGGTTATATAACGATATAAATATAAACGTAAGTATGTGTAGAGACAAATATTTTATCTTGTATAGCGATGGGTAACAATATTTAATAGGCCAACCTATGTAGGTTATACAACGATATAAATATAAACGTAAGTATGTGTAGAGAGAAATATTTTATCTTGTATAGCGATGTGTAACAATATTTAATACGCCAACCAATGTAGGCTATATAACGATATAAATATAAACGTTAGTATGTGTAGAGACAAATATTTTATCTAGTGTAGCGATGTGTAACAATATTTAATACGCCAACCAATGTAGGTTATATAACGATATAAATATAAACGTTAGTATGTGTAGAGACAAATATTTTATCTTGTATAGCGATGTGTAACAATATTTAATACGCCAACCAATGTAGGTTATATAACGATATAAATATAAACGTAAGTATGTGTAGAGACAAATATTTTATCTTGTATAGCGATGTGTAACAATATTTAATATGCCAACCTATGTAGGTTATATAACGATATAAATATAAACGTAAGTATGTGTAGAGACAAATATTTTATCTTGTATAGCAATGTGTAACAATATTTAATACCTAAACCTATGTAGGTTATACAACGATATAAATATAAACGTAAGTATGTGTAGAGACAAATATTTTATCTTATATAGCGATGTGTAACAATATTTAATACGCCAACCTATGTAGGTTATACAACGATATAAATATAAACGAAAGTATGTGTAGAGAGAAATATTTTATCTTGTATAGCGATGTGTAACAATATTTAATACGCCAACCTATGTAGGTTATATAACGATATAAATATAAACGTAAGTATGTGTAGAAAAAAATATTTTATCTTGTATACCGATGTGTAACAATATTTAATACGCCAACCTATGTAGGTTATACAACGATTTAAATATAAACGTAAGTATGTGTAGAGAGAAATATTTTATCTTGTATAGCGATGTGTAACAATATTTAATACGCCAACCTATGTAGGTTATACAACGATATAAATATAAACGTAAGTATGTGTAGAGAAAAATATTTTATCTTGTATAGCGTTGTGTAACAATATTTAATACGCCAATCAATGTAGGTTATACAACGATATAAATTTAAACGTAAGTATGTGTAGAGACAAATATTTTATCTTGTATAGCGATGTATAACAATATTTAATACGCCAACCTATGTAGGTTATATAACGATGTAAACATATACGTTAGTATGTGTAGAGACAAATATTTTATCTAGTATAGCGATGTGTAACAATATTTAATACGCTAACCTATGTAGGTTATACAACGATATAAATATAAACGTAAGTATGTGTAGAGACATATGTTTTATCTTGTGTAGCGATGTGTAACAATATTTAATACGCCAACCTATGTAGGTTATACAACGATATAAATATAAACGTAAGTATGTGTAGAGCCAAATATTTTATCTTGTGTAGCGATGTGTAACAATATTTAATACGCCAACCTATGTAGGTTATATAACGATATAAATATAAACGTAAGTATGTGTAGAGACAAATATTTTATCTTGTATAGCAATGTGTAACAATATTTAATACCAAAACCTATGTAGGTTATACAAAGATATAAATATAAACGTAAGTATGTGTAGAGACAAATATTTTATCTAGTATAGCGATGTGTAACAATATTTAATACGCTAACCTATGTAGGTTATACAACGATATATTTATAAACGTAAGTATGTGTAGAGACAAATATTTTATCTTGTGTAGCGATGTGTAACAATATTTAATACGCCAACCTATGTAGGTTATATAACGATATAAATATAAACGTAAGTATGTGTAGAGACAAATATTTTATCTTGTATAGCAATGTGTAACAATATTTAATACCCCAACCTATGTAGATTATACAACGATATAAATATAAACGTAAGTATGTGTAGAGACAAATATTTTATCTTGTATAGCGATGTGTAACAATATTTAATAGGCCAACCTATGTAGGTTATACAACGATATAAATATAAACGTAAGTATGTGTAGAGACAAATATTTTATATTGTTTAGCGATGTGTAACAATATTTAATACGCCAACCTATGTAGGTTATATAAAGATATAAATTTAAACGTAAGTATGTGTAGAGACAAATATTTTATCTTGTATAGCGATGTGTAACAATATTTAATACGCCAACTTATGTAGGTTATATAACGATATAAATATAAACGTAAATATGTGTAGAGACAAATATTTTATCTTGTATAGCGATGTGTAACAATATTTAATACGCCAACCTATATAGGTTATACAACGATATAAATATAAACGTAAGTATGTGTAGAGACAAATATTTTATCTTGTATAGCGATGTGTAACAATATTTAATACGCTAACCTATGTAGGTTATATAACGTTATAAATATAAGCGTAAGTATGTGTAGAGACAAATATTTTATCTTGTATACCGATTTGTAACAATAATTAATACGCCAACCTATGTAGGTTATACAACGATATAAATATAAACGTAAGTATGTGTAGAGAAAAATATTTTATCTTTTATAGCGATGTGTAACAATATTTATTACGCCAACCTATGTAGGTTATATAACGATATAAATATAAACGTAAGTATGTGTAGAGACAAATATTTTATCTTGTATAGCGATGTGTAACAATATTTAATACGCCAAACTATGTAGGTTATACAACGATATAAATATAAACGTAAGTATGTGTAGAGGCAAATATTTTATCTTGTATAGCGATGTAAAACAATATTGAATACGCCAACCTATGTAGGTTATATAACGATATAAATATAAACGTAAATATGTGTAGAGACAAATATTTTATCTTGTATAGCGATGTGTAACAATATTTAATACGCTAACCTATGTAGATTATATAACGTTATAAATATAAGCGTAAGTATGTGTAGAGACAAATATTTTATCTTGTATAGCGATGTGTAACAATATTTAATACGCCAACTTATGTAGGTTATATAACGATATAAATATAAACGTAAATATGTGTAGAGACAAATATTTTATCTTGTATAGCGATGTGTAACAATTTGTAATACGCCAACCTATGTAGGTTATACAACGATATAAATATAAACGTAAGTATGTGTAGAGAAAAATATTTTATCTTTTATAGCGATGTGTAACAATATTTATTACGCCAACCTATGTAGCTTATATAACGATATAAATATAAACGTAAGTATGTGTAGAGACAAATATTTTATCTTGTATAGCGATGTGTAACAATATTTAATACGCTAACCTATGTAGGTTATATAACGTTATACATATAAGCGTAAGTATGTGTAGAGACAAATATTTTATCTTGTATAGCGATGTGTAACAATATTTAATACGCCAACCTATGTAGGTTATACAACGATATAAATATAAACGTAAGTATGTGTAGAGAAAAATATTTTATCTTTTATAGCGATGTGTAACAATATTTATTACGCCAATCTATGTAGGTTATATAACGATATAAATATAAGCGTAAGTATGTGTAGAGACAAATATTTTATCTTGTATAGCGATGTGTAACAATATTTAATACGCCAACCTATGTAGGTTATACAACGATATAAATATAAACGTAAGTATGTGTAGAGAAAAATATTATATCTTTTATAGCGATGTGTAACAATATTTATTACGCCAATCTATGTAGGTTATAAAACGATATATATATAAACGTAAGTATGTGTAGAGAAAAATATTTTATCTTGTATAGCGATGTGTAACAATATTTATTACGCCAATCTATGTAGGTTATATAACGATATAAATATAAACGTAAGTATGTGTAGAGACAAATATTTTATCTTGTATAGCGATGTGTAACAATATTTAATACGGCAACCTATGTAGGTTATATAACGTTATAAATTTAAACGTAAGTATGTGTAGAGACACATATTTTATCTTGTGTAGCGATGTGTAACAATATTTAATACGCCAACCTATGTAGGTTATATAACGATATAAATATAAACGTAAGTATGTGTAGAGACAAATATTTTATCTTGTATAGCGATGTATAACAATATTTAATACGCCAACCTATGTAGGTTATATAACGATATAAATATAAACCTAAGTATGTGTAGAGACAAATATTTTATCTTGTGTAGCGATGTGTAACAATATTTAATACGCCAACCTATGTAGGTTATATAACGATATAAATATAAACGTAAGTATGTGTAGAGAAAAATATTTTATCTTGTATAGCGATGTTTAACAATATTTAATACGCCAACCTATGTACGTTATACAACGATATAAATATAAACATAAGTATGTGTAGAGAAAAATATTTTATCTTTTATAGCGATGTGTAACAATATTTATTACGCCAACCTATGTAGGTTATATAACGATATAAATATAAACGTAAGTATGTGTAGAGACAAATATTTTATCTTGTATAGCGATGTGTAACAATATTTAATACGCCAAACTATGTAGGTTATACAACGATATAAATATAAACGTAAGTATGTGTAGAGGCAAATATTTTATCTTGTATAGCGATGTAAAACAATATTGAATACGCCAACCTATGTAGGTTATATAACGATATAAATATAAACGTAAATATGTGTAGAGACAAATATTTTATCTTGTATAGCGATGTGTAACAATATTTAATACGCTAACCTATGTAGATTATATAACGTTATAAATATAAGCGTAAGTATGTGTAGAGACAAATATTTTATCTTGTATAGCGATGTGTAACAATATTTAATACGCCAACTTATGTAGGTTATATAACGATATAAATATAAACGTAAATATGTGTAGAGACAAATATTTTATCTTGTATAGCGATGTGTAACAATTTGTAATACGCCAACCTATGTAGGTTATACAACGATATAAATATAAACGTAAGTATGTGTAGAGAAAAATATTTTATCTTTTATAGCGATGTGTAACAATATTTATTACGCCAACCTATGTAGCTTATATAACGATATAAATATAAACGTAAGTATGTGTAGAGACAAATATTTTATCTTGTATAGCGATGTGTAACAATATTTAATACGCCAACCTATGTAGGTTATACAACGATATAAATATAAACGTAAGTATGTGTAGAGAAAAATATTATATCTTTTATAGCGATGTGTAACAATATTTATTACGCCAATCTATGTAGGTTATAAAACGATATATATATAAACGTAAGTATGTGTAGAGAAAAATATTTTATCTTGTATAGCGATGTGTAACAATATTTATTACGCCAATCTATGTAGGTTATATAACGATATAAATATAAACGTAAGTATGTGTAGAGACAAATATTTTATCTTGTATAGCGATGTGTAACAATATTTAATACGGCAACCTATGTAGGTTATATAACGTTATAAATTTAAACGTAAGTATGTGTAGAGACACATATTTTATCTTGTGTAGCGATGTGTAACAATATTTAATACGCCAACCTATGTAGGTTATATAACGATATAAATATAAACGTAAGTATGTGTAGAGACAAATATTTTATCTTGTATAGCGATGTATAACAATATTTAATACGCCAACCTATGTAGGTTATATAACGATATAAATATAAACCTAAGTATGTGTAGAGACAAATATTTTATCTTGTGTAGCGATGTGTAACAATATTTAATACGCCAACCTATGTAGGTTATATAACGATATAAATATAAACGTAAGTATGTGTAGAGAAAAATATTTTATCTTGTATAGCGATGTTTAACAATATTTAATACGCCAACCTATGTACGTTATACAACGATATAAATATAAACATAAGTATGTGTAGAGAAAAATATTTTATCTTTTATAGCGATGTGTAACAATATTTATTACGCCAACCTATGTAGGTTATATAACGATATAAATATAAACGTAAGTATGTGTAGAGGCAAATATTTTATCTTGTATAGCGATGTAAAACATTATTTAATACGCCAACCTATGTAGGTTATATAACGATATAAATATAAACGTAACTATATGTAGAGACAAATATTTTATCTTTTATAGCGATGTGTAACAATATTTAATACGCCAACCTATGTAGGTTATACAACGATTTAAATATAAACGTAAGTATGTGTAGAGACAAATATTTTATCTTGTATAGCAATGTGTAACAATATTTAATACGCCAACCTATGTAGGTTATATAACGATATAAATTTAAACGTAAGTATGTGTAGAGACAAATATTTTATCTAGTATAGCGAAGTGTAACAATATTTAATACGCCAACCTATGTAGGTTATAAAACGATATAAATAAAAACATAAGTATGTGTAGAGACAAATATTTTATCTTGTGTAGCGATGTGTAACAATAATTAATACGCCAACCAATGTAGGTTATATAACGATATAAATATAAACGTTAGTATGTGTAGAGACAAATATTTTATCTTGTATAGCGATGTGTAACAATATTTAATACGCCAACCAATGTAGGTTATATAACGATGTAAATATAAACGTTAGTATGTGTAGAGACAAATATTTTATCTTGTATAGCGATGTGTAACAATATTTAATACGCCAACCAATGTAGGTTATATAACGATATAAATATAAACGTTAGTATGTGTAGAGACAAATATTTTATCTTGTATAGCGATGTGTAACAATATTTAATACGCCAACCAATGTAGGTTATATAACGATATAAATATAAACGTTAGTATGTGTAGAGACAAATATTTTATCTTGTATAGCGATGTGTAACAATATTTAATACGCCAACCAATGTAGGTTATATAACGATATAAATATAAACGTAAGTATGTGTAGAGACAAATATTTTATCTTGTATAGCGATGGGTAACAATATTTAATAGGCCAACCTATGTAGGTTATACAACGATATAAATATAAACGTAAGTATGTGTAGAGAGAAATATTTTATCTTGTATAGCGATGTGTAACAATATTTAATACGCCAACCAATGTAGGCTATATAACGATATAAATATAAACGTTAGTATGTGTAGAGACAAATATTTTATCTAGTGTAGCGATGTGTAACAATATTTAATACGCCAACCAATGTAGGTTATATAACGATATAAATATAAACGTAAGTATGTGTAGAGACAAATATTTTATCTTGTATAGCGATGTGTAACAATATTTAATATGCCAACCTATGTAGGTTATATAACGATATAAATATAAACGTAAGTATGTGTAGAGACAAATATTTTATCTTGTATAGCAATGTGTAACAATATTTAATACCTAAACCTATGTAGGTTATACAACGATATAAATATAAACGTAAGTATGTGTAGAGACAAATATTTTATCTTATATAGCGATGTGTAACAATATTTAATACGCCAACCTATGTAGGTTATACAACGATATAAATATAAACGAAAGTATGTGTAGAGAGAAATATTTTATCTTGTATAGCGATGTGTAACAATATTTAATACACCAACCTATGTAGGTTATATAACGATATAAATATAAACGTAAGTATGTGTAGAAAAAAATATTTTATCTTGTATAGCGATGTGTAACAATATTTAATACGCCAACCAATGTAGGTTATATAACGATATAAATATAAACGTTAGTATGTGTAGAGACAAATATTTTATCTTGTATAGCGATGTGTAACAATATTTAATACGCCAACCAATGTAGGTTATATAACGATATAAATATAAACGTAAGTATGTGTAGAGACAAATATTTTATCTTGTATAGCGATGGGTAACAATATTTAATAGGCCAACCTATGTAGGTTATACAACGATATAAATATAAACGTAAGTATGTGTAGAGAGAAATATTTTATCTTGTATAGCGATGTGTAACAATATTTAATACGCCAACCAATGTAGGCTATATAACGATATAAATATAAACGTTAGTATGTGTAGAGACAAATATTTTATCTAGTGTAGCGATGTGTAACAATATTTAATACGCCAACCAATGTAGGTTATATAACGATATAAATATAAACGTTAGTATGTGTAGAGACAAATATTTTATCTTGTATAGCGATGTGTAACAATATTTAATACGCCAACCAATGTAGGTTATATAACGATATAAATATAAACGTAAGTATGTGTAGAGACAAATATTTTATCTTGTATAGCGATGTGTAACAATATTTAATATGCCAACCTATGTAGGTTATATAACGATATAAATATAAACGTAAGTATGTGTAGAGACAAATATTTTATCTTGTATAGCAATGTGTAACAATATTTAATACCTAAACCTATGTAGGTTATACAACGATATAAATATAAACGTAAGTATGTGTAGAGACAAATATTTTATCTTATATAGCGATGTGTAACAATATTTAATACGCCAACCTATGTAGGTTATACAACGATATAAATATAAACGAAAGTATGTGTAGAGAGAAATATTTTATCTTGTATAGCGATGTGTAACAATATTTAATACGCCAACCTATGTAGGTTATATAACGATATAAATATAAACGTAAGTATGTGTAGAAAAAAATATTTTATCTTGTATACCGATGTGTAACAATATTTAATACGCCAACCTATGTAGGTTATACAACGATTTAAATATAAACGTAAGTATGTGTAGAGAGAAATATTTTATCTTGTATAGCGATGTGTAACAATATTTAATACGCCAACCTATGTAGGTTATACAACGATATAAATATAAACGTAAGTATGTGTAGAGAAAAATATTTTATCTTGTATAGCGTTGTGTAACAATATTTAATACGCCAATCAATGTAGGTTATACAACGATATAAATTTAAACGTAAGTATGTGTAGAGACAAATATTTTATCTTGTATAGCGATGTATAACAATATTTAATACGCCAACCTATGTAGGTTATATAACGATGTAAACATATACGTTAGTATGTGTAGAGACAAATATTTTATCTAGTATAGCGATGTGTAACAATATTTAATACGCTAACCTATGTAGGTTATACAACGATATAAATATAAACGTAAGTATGTGTAGAGACATATGTTTTATCTTGTGTAGCGATGTGTAACAATATTTAATACGCCAACCTATGTAGGTTATACAACGATATAAATATAAACGTAAGTATGTGTAGAGCCAAATATTTTATCTTGTGTAGCGATGTGTAACAATATTTAATACGCCAACCTATGTAGGTTATATAACGATATAAATATAAACGTAAGTATGTGTAGAGACAAATATTTTATCTTGTATAGCAATGTGTAACAATATTTAATACCAAAACCTATGTAGGTTATACAAAGATATAAATATAAACGTAAGTATGTGTAGAGACAAATATTTTATCTAGTATAGCGATGTGTAACAATATTTAATACGCTAACCTATGTAGGTTATACAACGATATATTTATAAACGTAAGTATGTGTAGAGACAAATATTTTATCTTGTGTAGCGATGTGTAACAATATTTAATACGCCAACCTATGTAGGTTATATAACGATATAAATATAAACGTAAGTATGTGTAGAGACAAATATTTTATCTTGTATAGCAATGTGTAACAATATTTAATACCCCAACCTATGTAGATTATACAACGATATAAATATAAACGTAAGTATGTGTAGAGACAAATATTTTATCTTGTATAGCGATGTGTAACAATATTTAATAGGCCAACCTATGTAGGTTATACAACGATATAAATATAAACGTAAGTATGTGTAGAGACAAATATTTTATATTGTTTAGCGATGTGTAACAATATTTAATACGCCAACCTATGTAGGTTATATAAAGATATAAATATAAACGTAAGTATGTGTAGAGACAAATATTTTATCTTGTATAGCGATGTGTAACAATATTTAATACGCCAACTTATGTAGGTTATATAACGATATAAATATAAACGTAAATATGTGTAGAGACAAATATTTTATCTTGTATAGCGATGTGTAACAATATTTAATACGCCAACCTATATAGGTTATACAACGATATAAATATAAACGTAAGTATGTGTAGAGACAAATATTTTATCTTGTATAGCGATGTGTAACAATATTTAATACGCTAACCTATGTAGGTTATATAACGTTATAAATATAAGCGTAAGTATGTGTAGAGACAAATATTTTATCTTGTATACCGATTTGTAACAATAATTAATACGCCAACCTATGTAGGTTATACAACGATATAAATATAAACGTAAGTATGTGTAGAGAAAAATATTTTATCTTTTATAGCGATGTGTAACAATATTTATTACGCCAACCTATGTAGGTTATATAACGATATAAATATAAACGTAAGTATGTGTAGAGACAAATATTTTATCTTGTATAGCGATGTGTAACAATATTTAATACGCCAAACTATGTAGGTTATACAACGATATAAATATAAACGTAAGTATGTGTAGAGGCAAATATTTTATCTTGTATAGCGATGTAAAACAATATTGAATACGCCAACCTATGTAGGTTATATAACGATATAAATATAAACGTAAATATGTGTAGAGACAAATATTTTATCTTGTATAGCGATGTGTAACAATATTTAATACGCTAACCTATGTAGATTATATAACGTTATAAATATAAGCGTAAGTATGTGTAGAGACAAATATTTTATCTTGTATAGCGATGTGTAACAATATTTAATACGCCAACTTATGTAGGTTATATAACGATATAAATATAAACGTAAATATGTGTAGAGACAAATATTTTATCTTGTATAGCGATGTGTAACAATTTGTAATACGCCAACCTATGTAGGTTATACAACGATATAAATATAAACGTAAGTATGTGTAGAGAAAAATATTTTATCTTTTATAGCGATGTGTAACAATATTTATTACGCCAACCTATGTAGCTTATATAACGATATAAATATAAACGTAAGTATGTGTAGAGACAAATATTTTATCTTGTATAGCGATGTGTAACAATATTTAATACGCTAACCTATGTAGGTTATATAACGTTATACATATAAGCGTAAGTATGTGTAGAGACAAATATTTTATCTTGTATAGCGATGTGTAACAATATTTAATACGCCAACCTATGTAGGTTATACAACGATATAAATATAAACGTAAGTATGTGTAGAGAAAAATATTTTATCTTTTATAGCGATGTGTAACAATATTTATTACGCCAATCTATGTAGGTTATATAACGATATAAATATAAGCGTAAGTATGTGTAGAGACAAATATTTTATCTTGTATAGCGATGTGTAACAATATTTAATACGCCAACCTATGTAGGTTATACAACGATATAAATATAAACGTAAGTATGTGTAGAGAAAAATATTATATCTTTTATAGCGATGTGTAACAATATTTATTACGCCAATCTATGTAGGTTATAAAACGATATATATATAAACGTAAGTATGTGTAGAGAAAAATATTTTATCTTGTATAGCGATGTGTAACAATATTTATTACGCCAATCTATGTAGGTTATATAACGATATAAATATAAACGTAAGTATGTGTAGAGACAAATATTTTATCTTGTATAGCGATGTGTAACAATATTTAATACGGCAACCTATGTAGGTTATATAACGTTATAAATTTAAACGTAAGTATGTGTAGAGACACATATTTTATCTTGTGTAGCGATGTGTAACAATATTTAATACGCCAACCTATGTAGGTTATATAACGATATAAATATAAACGTAAGTATGTGTAGAGACAAATATTTTATCTTGTATAGCGATGTATAACAATATTTAATACGCCAACCTATGTAGGTTATATAACGATATAAATATAAACCTAAGTATGTGTAGAGACAAATATTTTATCTTGTGTAGCGATGTGTAACAATATTTAATACGCCAACCTATGTAGGTTATATAACGATATAAATATAAACGTAAGTATGTGTAGAGAAAAATATTTTATCTTGTATAGCGATGTTTAACAATATTTAATACGCCAACCTATGTACGTTATACAACGATATAAATATAAACATAAGTATGTGTAGAGAAAAATATTTTATCTTTTATAGCGATGTGTAACAATATTTATTACGCCAACCTATGTAGGTTATATAACGATATAAATATAAACGTAAGTATGTGTAGAGACAAATATTTTATCTTGTATAGCGATGTGTAACAATATTTAATACGCCAAACTATGTAGGTTATACAACGATATAAATATAAACGTAAGTATGTGTAGAGGCAAATATTTTATCTTGTATAGCGATGTAAAACAATATTGAATACGCCAACCTATGTAGGTTATATAACGATATAAATATAAACGTAAATATGTGTAGAGACAAATATTTTATCTTGTATAGCGATGTGTAACAATATTTAATACGCTAACCTATGTAGATTATATAACGTTATAAATATAAGCGTAAGTATGTGTAGAGACAAATATTTTATCTTGTATAGCGATGTGTAACAATATTTAATACGCCAACTTATGTAGGTTATATAACGATATAAATATAAACGTAAATATGTGTAGAGACAAATATTTTATCTTGTATAGCGATGTGTAACAATTTGTAATACGCCAACCTATGTAGGTTATACAACGATATAAATATAAACGTAAGTATGTGTAGAGAAAAATATTTTATCTTTTATAGCGATGTGTAACAATATTTATTACGCCAACCTATGTAGCTTATATAACGATATAAATATAAACGTAAGTATGTGTAGAGACAAATATTTTATCTTGTATAGCGATGTGTAACAATATTTAATACGCTAACCTATGTAGGTTATATAACGTTATACATATAAGCGTAAGTATGTGTAGAGACAAATATTTTATCTTGTATAGCGATGTGTAACAATATTTAATACGCCAACCTATGTAGGTTATACAACGATATAAATATAAACGTAAGTATGTGTAGAGAAAAATATTTTATCTTTTATAGCGATGTGTAACAATATTTATTACGCCAATCTATGTAGGTTATATAACGATATAAATATAAGCGTAAGTATGTGTAGAGACAAATATTTTATCTTGTATAGCGATGTGTAACAATATTTAATACGCCAACCTATGTAGGTTATACAACGATATAAATATAAACGTAAGTATGTGTAGAGAAAAATATTATATCTTTTATAGCGATGTGTAACAATATTTATTACGCCAATCTATGTAGGTTATAAAACGATATATATATAAACGTAAGTATGTGTAGAGAAAAATATTTTATCTTGTATAGCGATGTGTAACAATATTTATTACGCCAATCTATGTAGGTTATATAACGATATAAATATAAACGTAAGTATGTGTAGAGACAAATATTTTATCTTGTATAGCGATGTGTAACAATATTTAATACGGCAACCTATGTAGGTTATATAACGTTATAAATTTAAACGTAAGTATGTGTAGAGACACATATTTTATCTTGTGTAGCGATGTGTAACAATATTTAATACGCCAACCTATGTAGGTTATATAACGATATAAATATAAACGTAAGTATGTGTAGAGACAAATATTTTATCTTGTATAGCGATGTATAACAATATTTAATACGCCAACCTATGTAGGTTATATAACGATATAAATATAAACCTAAGTATGTGTAGAGACAAATATTTTATCTTGTGTAGCGATGTGTAACAATATTTAATACGCCAACCTATGTAGGTTATATAACGATATAAATATAAACGTAAGTATGTGTAGAGAAAAATATTTTATCTTGTATAGCGATGTTTAACAATATTTAATACGCCAACCTATGTACGTTATACAACGATATAAATATAAACATAAGTATGTGTAGAGAAAAATATTTTATCTTTTATAGCGATGTGTAACAATATTTATTACGCCAACCTATGTAGGTTATATAACGATATAAATATAAACGTAAGTATGTGTAGAGGCAAATATTTTATCTTGTATAGCGATGTAAAACATTATTTAATACGCCAACCTATGTAGGTTATATAACGATATAAATATAAACGTAACTATATGTAGAGACAAATATTTTATCTTTTATAGCGATGTGTAACAATATTTAATACGCCAACCTATGTAGGTTATACAACGATTTAAATATAAACGTAAGTATGTGTAGAGACAAATATTTTATCTTGTATAGCAATGTGTAACAATATTTAATACGCCAACCTATGTAGGTTATATAACGATATAAATTTAAACGTAAGTATGTGTAGAGACAAATATTTTATCTTGTATAGCGATGTGTAACAATATTTAATACGCCAACCTATGTAGGTTATATAACAATATAAATTTAAACGTAAGTATGTGTAGTGACAAATATTTTATCTTGTATAGCGATGTGTAACAATATTTATTACGCCAACCTATGTAGGTTATATAACGATATAAATATACACGTAAGTATGTGTAGAGGCAAATATTTTATCTTGTGTAGCGATGTGTAACAATATTTATTACGCCAACCTATGTAGGTTATATAACGATATAAATATAAACGTAAGTATGTGTAGAGACAAATATTTTATCTTTTATAGCGATGTGTAACAATATTTATTACGCCAACCTATGTAGGTTATATAACGATATAAATTTAAACGTAAGAATATGTAGAGACAAATATTTTATCTTTGATAGCGATGTGTAACAATATTTATTACGCCAACCTATGTAGGTTATATAACGATATAAATATAAACGTAAGTATGTGTAGAGGCAAATATGTTATCTTGTATAGCGATGAAAAACAATATTTAATACGCCAACCTATGTAGGTTATATAAAGAGACATATATTTTATCTTGTGTAGCGATGTGTAACAATATTTAATACGCCAACCTATGTAGGTTATATAACGATATAAATATAAACGTAAGTATGTGTAGAGACAAATATTTTATCTTGTATAGCAATGTGTAACAATATTTAATACCAAAACCTATGTAGGTTATACAAAGATATAAATATAAACGTAAGTATGTGTAGAGACAAATATTTCATCTTGAGTAGCGATGTGTAACTATATTTAATACGCCAACCTATGTAGGTTATATAACAATATAAATTTAAACGTAAGTATGTGTAGAGACAAATATTTTATCTTGTATAGCAATGTGGAACAATATTTAATACGCCAACCTATGTAGGTTATATAACGATATAAATTTAAACGTAAGTATGTGTAGAGACAAATATGTTATCTTGTGTAGCGATGTGTAACAATATTTAATACGCCAACCTATGTAGGTTATATAACGATATGAATTTAAACGTAAGTATGTGTAGAGACAAATATTTTATCTTGTATAGCGATGTGTAACAATATTTAATACGCCAACCTATGTAGGTTATATAACGATATAAATATAAACGTAAATATGTGTAGAGACAAATATTTTATCTTGTATAGCGATGTGTAAAAATATTTAATACGCCAACCTATGTAGGTTATATAACGATATAAATTTAAACGTAAGTATGTGTAGAGACAAATATTTTATCTTGTGTAGCGATGTAAAACAATATTTAATACGCCAACCTATGTAGGTTATATAACGATATAAATATAAACGTAAGTATATGTAGAGACAAATATTTTATCTTGTATAGCAATGTGTAACAATATTTATTACGCCAACCTATGTAGGTTATATAACGATATAAATATAAACGTAAGTATGTGTAGAGGCAAATATTTTATCTTGTATAGCGATGTAAAACAATATTTAATACGCCAACCTATGTAGGTTATATAACGATATAAATATAAACGTAGGTATATGTAGAGACAAATATTTTATCTTGTATAGCAATGTGTAACAATATTTAATACGCCAACCTATGTAGGTTACATAACGATATAAATTTTAACGTAAGTATGTGTAGAGACAAATATTTTATCTTGTGTAGCGATGTGTAACAATATTTAATACGCCAACCTATGTAGGTTATATAACGATATAAATTTAAACGTAAGTATGTGTAGAGGCAAATATTTTATCTTGTGTAGCGATGTGTAACAATATTTAATTCGCCAACCTATGTAGGTTATATAACGATATAAATTTAAACGTAAGTATGTGTAGAGACAAATATTTTATCTTGTATAGCAATGTGTAACAATATTTAATACGCCAACCTATGTAGGTTATATAACGATATAAATTTAAACGGAAGTATGTGTAGAGACAAATATTTTATCTTGTGTAGCGATGTGTAACAATATTTAATACGCCAACCTATGTAGGTTATATAACGATATAAATTTAAACGTAAGTATGTTTAGAGACAAATATTTTATCTTGTATAGCGATGTGTACCAATATTTAATACGCCAACCTATGTAGGTTATATAACGATATAAATATAAATGTAAGTATGTGTAGAGACAAATATTTTATCTTGTATAGCGATGTGTAACAATATTTAATACGCCAACCTATGTAGGTTATATGACGATATAAATATAAACGTAAGTATGTGTAGAGACAAATATTTTATCTTGTATAGCGATGTGTAAAAATATTTAATACGCCAAACTATGTAGGTTATATAACGATATAAATTTAAACGTAAGTATGTGTAGAGACAAATATTTTATCTTGTGTAGCGATGAAAAACAATATTTAATACGCCAACCTATGTAGGTTATATAACGATATAAATATAAACGTAAGTATATGTAGAGACAAATATTTTATCTTGTATAGCAATGTGTAACAATATTTATTACGCCAACCTATGTAGGTTATATAACGATATAAATATAAACGTAAGTATGTGTAGAGGCAAATATTTTATCTTGTGTAGCGATGTGTAACAATATTTAATACGCCAACCTATGTAGGTTATATAACGATATAAATTTAAACGTAAGTATGTGTAGAGGCAAATATTTTATCTTGTGTAGCGATGTGTAACAATATTTAATTCGCCAACCTATGTAGGTTATATAACGATATAAATTTAAACGTAAGTATGTGTAGAGACAAATATTTTATCTTGTATAGCAATGTGTAACAATATTTAATACGCCAACCTATGTAGGTTATATAACGATATAAATTTAAACGGAAGTATGTGTAGAGACAAATATTTTATCTTGTGTAGCGATGTGTAACAATATTTAATACGCCAACCTATGTAGGTTATATAACGATATAAATTTAAACGTAAGTATGTTTAGAGACAAATATTTTATCTTGTATAGCGATGTGTACCAATATTTAATACGCCAACTTATGTAGGTTATATAACGATATAAATATAAATGTAAGTATGTGTAGAGACAAATATTTTATCTTGTATAGCGATGTGTAACAATATTTAATACGCCAACCTATGTAGGTTATATGACGATATAAATATAAACGTAAGTATGTGTAGAGACAAATATTTTATCTTTTATAGCGATGTGTAACAATATTTATTACGCCAACCTAAGTAGGTTATATAACGATATAAATTTAAACGTAAGTATATGTAGAGACAAATATTTTATCTTTGATAGCGATGTGTAACAATATTTATTACGCCAACCTAAGTAGGTTATATAACGATATAAATATAAACGTAAGTATGTGTAGAGGCAAATATGTTATCTTGTATAGCGATGTAAAACAATATTTAATACGCCAACCTATGTAGGTTATATAACGATAAAAATATAAACGTAAGTATGTGTAGAGACATATATTTTATCTTGTGTAGCGATGTGTAACAATATTTAATACGCCAACCTATGTAGGTTATATAACGATATAAATTTAAACGTAAGTATGTGTAGAGACAACTATTTTATCTTGTATAGCAATGTGTAACAATATTTAATACGCCAACCTATGTAGGTTTTACAACGATATAAATTTAAACGTAAGTATGTGTAGAGACAAATATTTCATCTTGAGTAGCGATGTGTAACAATATTTAATACGCCAACCTATGTAGGTTATATAACAATATAAATTTAAACGTAAGTATGTGTAGAGACAAATATTTTATCTTGTATAGCAATGTGTAACAATATTTAATACGACAACCTATGTAGGTTATACAACGATATAAATATAAACGTAAGTATGTGTAGAGACAAATATTTTATCTTGTATAGCGATGTGTAACAATATTTAATACGCTAACCTATGTAGGTTATATAACGTTATAAATATAAGCGTAAGTATGTGTAGAGACAAATATTTTATCTTGTATACCGATTTGTAACAATAATTAATACGCCAACCTATGTAGGTTATACAACGATATAAATATAAACGTAAGTATGTTTAGAGACAAATATTTTATCTTGTATAGCGATGTGTAACAATATTTAATACGCCAACCTATGTTGGTTATATAACGATATAAATATAAATGTAAGTATGTGTAGAGACAAATATTTTATCTTGTATAGCGATGTGTAACAATATTTAATACGCCAACCTATGTAGGTTATATAACGATATAAATTTAAACGTAAGTATGTGTAGAGACAAATATTTTATCTTGTATAGCAATGTGTAACAATATTTATTACGCCAACCTATGTAGGTTATATAACGATATAAATATAAACGTAAGTATGTGTAGAGGCAAATATTTTATCTTGTATAGCGATGTAAAACAATAGTTAATACGCCAACCTATGTAGGTTATATAACGATATAAATATAAACGTAGGTATATGTAGAGACAAATATTTTATCTTGTATAGCAATGTGTAACAATATTTAATACGCCAACCTATGTAGGTTACATAACGATATAAATTTTAACGTAAGTATGTGTAGAGACAAATATTTTATCTTGTGTAGCGATGTGTAACAATATTTAATACGCCAACCTATGTAGGTTATATAACGATATAAATTTAAACGTAAGTATGTGTAGAGACAAATATTTTATCTTGTATAGCAATGTGTAACAATATTTAATACGCCAACCTATGTAGGTTATATAACGATATAAATTTAAACGTAAGTATGTGTAGAGACAAATATTTTAACTTGTGTAGCGATGTGTAACACTATTTAATACGCCAACCTATGTAGGTTATATAACGATATAAATTTAAACGTAAGTATGTTTAGAGACAAATATTTTATCTTGTATAGCGATGTGTAACAATATTTAATACGCCAACCTATGTTGGTTATATAACGATATAAATATAAATGTAAGTATGTGTAGAGACAAATATTTTATCTTGTATAGCGATGTGTAACAATATTTAATACGCCAACCTATGTTGGTTATATAACGATATAAATTTAAACGTAAGTATGTGTAGAGACAAATATTTTATCTTGTATAGCAATGTGTAACAATATTTAATACGCCAACCTATGTAGGTTATATAATAATATAAATATAAACCTAAGTATGTGTAGAGACAAATATTTTATCTTGTGTAGAGATGTGTAACAATATTTAATACGCCAACCTATGTAGGTTATATAACGATATAATTATAAACGTAAGTATGTGTAGAGAAATATATTTTATCTTGTATAGCGATGTTTAACAATATTTAATACGCCAACCTATGTAGGTTATACAACGATATAAATATAAACGTAAGTATGTGTAGAGAGAAATATTTTATCTAGTATAGCGATGTGTAACAATATTTAATACGCCAACCTATGTAGGTTATATAACGATATAAATATAAACGTAAGTATGTGTAGAGACAAATATTTTATCTTGTGTAGAGATGTGTAACAATATTTAATACGCCAACCTATGTAGGTTATATAACGATATAAATATAAACGTAAGTATGTGTAGAGAAATATATTTTATCTTGTATAGCGATGTTTAACAATATTTAATACGCCAACCTATGTAGGTTATACAACGATATAAATATAAACGTAAGTATGTGTAGAGAGAAATATTTTATCTAGTATAGCGATGTGTAACAATATTTAATACGCCAACCTATGTAGGTTATATAACGATATAAATATAAACGTAAGTATGTGTAGAGACAAATATTTTTTCTTGTATAGCGATGTGTAACAATATTTAATACGCCAACCTATGTAGGTTATATAACGATATAAATATAAACGTAAGTATGTGTAGAGACAAATATTTTATCTTGTGTAGCGATGTGTAACAATATTTAATACGCCAACCTATGTAGGTTATACAACGATATAAATATAAACGTAAGTATGTGTAGAGGCAAATATTTTATCTTGTATAGCGATGTAAAACAATATTTAATACGCCAACCTATGTAGGTTATATAACGATATAAATATAAACGTAAGTATATGTAGAGACAAATATTTTATCTTGTATAGCAATGTGTAACAATATTTAATACGCCAACCTATGTAGGTTATATAACGATATAAATTTAAACGTAAGTATGTGTAGAGACAACTATTTTATCTTGTATAGCAATGTGTAACAATATTTAATACGCCAACCTATGTAGGTTATACAACGATATAAATTTAAACGTAAGTATGTGTAGAGACAAATATTTCATCTTGAGTAGCGATGTGTAACAATATTTAATACGCCAACCTATGTAGGTTATATAACAATATAAATTTAAACGTAAGTATGTGTAGAGACAAATATTTTATCTTGTATAGCAATGTGTAACAATATTTAATACGCCAACCTATGTAGGTTATATAACGATATAAATTTAAACGTAAGTATGTGTAGAGACAAATATTTTATCTTGTGTAGCGATGTGTAACAATATTTAATACGCCAACCTATGTAGGTTATATAACGATATAAATTTAAACGTAAGTATGTGTAGAGACAAATATTTTATCTTGTATAGCGATGTGTAACAATATTTAATACGCCAACCTATGTAGGTTATATAACGATATAAATATAAACGTAAGTATGTGTAGAGACAAATATTTTATCTTGTATAGCGATGTGTAAAAATATTTAATACGCCAACCTATGTAGGTTATATAACAATATAAATTTAAACGTCAGTATGTGTAGAGACAAATATTTTATCTTGTGTAGCGATGTAAAACAATATTTAATACGCCAACCTATGTAGGTTATATAACGATATAAATATAAACGTAAGTATATGTAGAGACAAATATTTTATCTTGTATAGCAATGTGTAACAATATTTATTACGCCAACCTATGTAGGTTATATAACGATATAAATATAAACGTAAGTATGTGTAGAGGCAAATATTTTATCTTGTATAGCGATGTAAAACATTATTTAATACGCCAACCTATGTAGGTTATATAACGATATAAATATAAACGTAGGTATATGTAGAGACAAATATTTTATCTTGTATAGCAATGTGTAACAATATTTAATACGCCAACCTATGTAGGTTACATAACGATATAAATTTAAACGTAAGTATGTGTAGAGACAAATATTTTATCTTGTGTAGCGATGTGTAACAATATTTAATACGCCAACCTATGTAGGTTATATAACGATATAAATTTAAACGTAAGTATGTGTAGAGACAAATATTTTATCTTGTATAGCAATGTGTATCAATATTTAATACGCCAACCTATGTAGGTTATATAACGATATAAATTTAAACGTAAGTATGTGTAGAGACAAATATTTTATCTTGTGTAGCCATGTGTAACAATATTTAATACGCCAACCTATGTAGGTTATATAACGATATAAATTTAAACGTAAGTATGTGTAGAGACAAATATTTTATCTTGTATAGCGATGTGTAACAATATTTAATACGCCAACCTATATAGGTTATATAACGATATAAATATAAATGTAAGTATGTGTAGAGACAAATATTTTATCTTGTATAGCGATGTGTAACAATATTTAATACGCCAACCTATGTAGGTTATATAACGATATAAATTTAAACGTAAGTATGTGTAGAGACAAATATTTTATCTTGTATAACAATGTGTAACAATATTTAATACGCCAACCTATGTAGGTTATATAACGATATAAATTTAAACGTAAGTATGTGTAGAGACAAATATTTTATCTAGTATAGCGATGTGTAACAATATTTAATACGCCAACATATGTAGGTTATATAACGATATAAATATAAACGTAAGTATGTGTAGAGACAAATATTTTATCTTGTATAGCGATGTGTAACAATATTTAATACGCCAACCTATGTAGGTTATATAACGATATAAATATAAACGTAAGTATGTGTAGGGACAAATATTTTATCTTGTGTAGCGATGTGTAACAATATTTAATACGCCAACCTATGTAGGTTATACAACGATATAAATATTAACGTAAGTATGTGTAGAGAGAAATATTTTATCTAGTATAGCGATGTGTAACAATATTTAATACGCTAACCTATGTAGGTTATACAACGATATAAATATAAACGTAAGTATGTGTAGAGAAAAATATTTTATCTTTTATAGCGATGTGTAACAATATTTATTACGCCAACCTATGTAGGTTATATAACGATATAAATATAAACGTAAGTATGTGTAGAGACAAATATTTTATCTTGTATAGCGATGTATAACAATATTTAATACGCCAACCTATATAGGTTATATAACGATATAAATATAAACCTAAGTATGTGTAGAAACAAATATTTTATCTTGTGTAGCGATGTGTAACAATATTTAATACGCCAACCTATGTAGGTTATATAACGATATAAATATAAACGTAAGTATGTGTAGAGAAAAATATTTTATCTTGTATAGCGATGTTTAACAATATTTAATACGCCAACCTATGTAGGTTATACAACGATATAAATATAAACGTAAGTATGTGTAGAGAGAAATATTTTATCTAGTATAGTGATGTATAACAATATTTAATACGCCAACCTATGTAGGTTATATAACGATATAAAAATAAACGTAAGTATGTGTAGAGAGAAATATTTTATCTAGTATAGCGATGTGTAACAATATTTAATACGCTAACCTATGTAGGTTATACAACGATATAAATATAAACGTAAGTATGTGTAGAGAGAAATATTTTATCTAGTATAGCGATGTGTAACAATATTTAATAAGCTAACCTATGTAGGTTATACAACGATATAAATATAAACGTAAGTATGTGTAGAGAAAAATATTTTATCTTTTATAGCGATGTGTAACAATATTTATTATGCCAAAATATGTAGGTTATATAACGTTATAAATATAAACGTAAGTATGTTTAGAGACAAATATTTTATCTTGTATAGCGATGTGTAACAATATTTAATACGCCAACCAATGTAGGTTATATAACGATATAAATATAAACGTAAGTATGTGTAGAGACAAATATTTTATCTTGTATAGCGATGTAAAACAATATTTAATACGCCAACCTATGTAGGTTATACAACGATATAAATATAAACGTAAGTATGTGTAGAGAGAAATATTTTATCTAGTATAGCGATGTGTAACAATATTTAATACGCCAACCTATGTAGGTTATATAACGATATAAATATAAACGTAAGTATGTGTAGAGAGAAATATTTTATCTAGTATAGCGATGTGTAACAATATTTAATACGCTAAGCTATGTAGGTTATACAACGATATAAATATAAACGTAAGTATGTGTAGAGAAAAATATTTTATCTTTTATAGCGATGTGTAACAATATTTATTACGCCAACCTATGTAGGTTATATAACGATATAAATATAAACGTAAGTATGTGTAGAGGCAAATATTTTATCTTGTATAGCGATGTGTAACAATATTTAATACGCCAACCTATGTAGGTTATACAACGATATAAATATAAACGTAAGTATGTGTAGAGACAAATATTTTATCTTGTGTAGCGATGTGTAACAATATTTATTACGCCAACCTATGTAGGTTATACAACGATATAAATATAAACGTAAGTATGTGTTTAGACAAATATTTTATCTTGTATAGCGATGTGTAACAATATTTAATACGCCAACCTATGTAGGTTATATAACGATATAAATATAAACGTAAGTATGTGTTTAGACAAATATTTTATCTTGTATTACGATGTGTAACAATATTTAATACGCCAACCTATGTAGGTTATACAACGATATAAATATAAACGTAAGTATGTGTAGAGAAAAATATTTTATCTTGTATAGCGATGTAAAACAATATTTAATACGCCAACCTATGTAGGTTATATAACGATATAAATATAAACGTAAGTATGTGTAGAGAAAAATATTTTATCTTTTATAGCGATGTAAAACAATATTTAATACGCCAACCTATGTAGGTTATATAACGATATAAATATAAACGTAAGTATATGTAGAGACAAATATTTTATCTTGTGTAGCGATGTGTAACAATATTTAATACGCCAACCTATGTAGGTTATATAACGATATAAATATAAACGTAAGTATGTGTAGAGACAAATATTTTATCTTGTATAGCGATGTATAACAATATTTAATACGCCAACCTATGTAGGTTATACAACGATATAAATATAAACGTAAGTATGTGTAGAGAGAAATATTTTATCTAGTATAGCGATGTGTAACAATATTTAATACGCTAACCTATGTAGGTTATACAACGATATAAATATAAACGTAAGTATGTGTAGAGAGAAATATTTTATCTAGTATAGGGATGTGTAACAATATTTAATACGCTAACCTATGTAGGTTATACAACGATATAAATATAAACGTAAGTATGTGTAGAGAGAAATATTTTATCTAGTATAGCGATATGTAACAATATTTAATACGCTAACCTATGTAGGTTATACAACGATATAAATATAAACGTAAGTATGTGTAGAGAAAAATATTTTATCTTTTATAGCGATGTGTAAAAATATTTATTACGCCAACCTATGTAGGTTATATAACGATATAAATATAAACGTAAGTATGTGTAGAGACAAATATTTTATCTAGTATAGCGATGTGTAACAATATTTAATACGCTAACCTATGTAGGTTATACAACGATTTAAATATAAACGTAAGTATGTGTAGAGAGAAATATTTTATCTAGTATAGCGATGTGTAACAATATTTAATACGCTAACCTATGTAGGTTATACAACGATATAAATATAAACGTAAGTATGTGTAGAGAGAAATATTTTATCTAGTATAGCGATGTGTAACAATATTTAATACGCTAACCTATGTAGGTTATACAACGATATAAATATAAACGTAAGTATGTGTAGAGAGAAATATTTTATCTAGTATAGTGATGTGTAACAATATTTAATACGCTAACCTATGTAGGTTATACAACGATATAAATATAAACGTAAGTATGTGTAGAGAAAAATATTTTATCTTTTATAGCGATGTGTAACAATATTTATTACGCCAACCTATGTAGGTTATATAACGGTATAAATATAAACGTAAGTATGTGTAGAGACAAATATTTTATCTTGTATAGCGATGTATAACAATATTTAATACGCCAACCTATGTAGGTTATACAACGATATAAATATAAACGTAAGTATGTGTAGAGAAAAATATTTTATCTTGTGTAGCGATGTGTAACAATATTTACTACGCCATCCTATGTAGGTTATATAACGATATAAATATAAACGTAAGTATGTGTAGAGAAAAATATTTTATCTTATATAGCGATGTTTAACAATATTTAATACGCCAACCTATGTAGGTTATACAACAATATAAATATAAACGTAAGTATGTGTTTAGACAAATATTGTATCTAGTATAGCGATGTGTAACAATATTTATTACGCCAACCTATGTAGGTTATATAACGATATAAATATAAACGTAAGTATGTGTAGAGACAAATATTTTATCTTGTGTAGCGATGTGTAACAATATTTAATACGCCAACCTATGTAGGTTATATAACGATATAAATATAAACGTAAGTATGTGTAGAGAAAAATATTTTATCTTATATAGCGATGTTTAACAATATTTAATACGCCAACCTATGTAGGTTATACAACGATATAAATATAAACGTAAGTATGTGTAGAGAGAAATATTGTATCTAGTATAGCGATGTGTAACAATATTTAATACGGCAACCTATGTAGGTTATATAACGATATAAATATAAACGTAAGTATGTGTAGAGAGAAATATTTTATCTAGTATAGCGATGTGTAACAATATTTAATACGCTAACCTATGTAGGTTATACAAGGATATAAATATAAACGTAAGTATGTGTAGAGAGAAATATTGTATCTAGTATAGCGATGTGTAACAATATTTATTACGCCAACCTATGTAGGTTATATAACGATATAAATATAAACGTAAGTATGTGTAGAGGCAAATATTTTATCTTGTATAGCGATGTGTAACAATATTTAATACGCCAACCTATGTAGGTTATACAACGATATAAATATAAACGTAAGTATGTGTAGAGACAAATATTTTATCTTGTGTAGCGATGTGTAACAATATTTATTACGCCAACCTATGTAGGTTATACAACGATATAAATATAAACGTAAGTATGTGTTTAGACAAATATTTTATCTTGTATAGCGATGTGTAACAATATTTAATACGCCAACCTATGTAGGTTATATAACGATATAAATATAAACGTAAGTATGTGTTTAGACAAATATTTTATCTTGTATTACGATGTGTAACAATATTTAATACGCCAACCTATGTAGGTTATACAACGATATAAATATAAACGTAAGTATGTGTAGAGAAAAATATTTTATCTTGTATAGCGATGTAAAACAATATTTAATACGCCAACCTATGTAGGTTATATAACGATATAAATATAAACGTAAGTATGTGTAGAGAAAAATATTTTATCTTTTATAGCGATGTAAAACAATATTTAATACGCCAACCTATGTAGGTTATATAACGATATAAATATAAACGTAAGTATATGTAGAGACAAATATTTTATCTTGTGTAGCGATGTGTAACAATATTTAATACGCCAACCTATGTAGGTTATATAACGATATAAATATAAACGTAAGTATGTGTAGAGACAAATATTTTATCTTGTATAGCGATGTATAACAATATTTAATACGCCAACCTATGTAGGTTATACAACGATATAAATATAAACGTAAGTATGTGTTTAGACAAATATTTTATCTTGTATAGCGATGTATAACAATATTTAATACGCCAACCTATGTAGGTTATACAACGATATAAATATAAACGTAAGTATGTGTAGAGAGAAATATTTTATCTAGTATAGCGATGTGTAACAATATTTAATACGCCAACCTATGTAGGTTATATAACGATATAAATATAAACGTAAGTATGTGTAGAGAGAAATATTTTATCTTGTATAGCGATGTGTAACAATATTTAACACGCTAACCTATGTAGGTTATACAACGATATAAATATAAAAGTAAGTATGTGTAGAGAGAAATATTTTATCTAGTATAGCGATGTGTAACAATATTTAATACGCTAACCTATGTATTTTATACAACGATATAAATATAAACGTAAGTATGTGTAGAGAGAAATATTTTATCTAGTATAGCGATGTGTAACAATATTTAATACGCTAACCTATGTAGGTTATACAACGATATAAATATAAACGTAAGTATGTGTAGAGAGAAATATTTTATCTAGTATAGGGATGTGTAACAATATTTAATACGCTAACCTATGTAGGTTATACAACGATATAAATATAAACGTAAGTATGTGTAGAGAGAAATATTTTATCTAGTATAGCGATATGTAACAATATTTAATACGCTAACCTATGTAGGTTATACAACGATATAAATATAAACGTAAGTATGTGTAGAGAAAAATATTTTATCTTTTATAGCGATGTGTAAAAATATTTATTACGCCAACCTATGTAGGTTATATAACGATATAAATATAAACGTAAGTATGTGTAGAGACAAATATTTTATCTAGTATAGCGATGTGTAACAATATTTAATACGCTAACCTATGTAGGTTATACAACGATTTAAATATAAACGTAAGTATGTGTAGAGAGAAATATTTTATTTATTATAGCGATGTGTAACAATATTTAATACGCTAACCTATGTAGGTTATACAACGATATAAATATAAACGTAAGTATGTGTAGAGAGAAATATTTTATCTAGTATAGCGATGTGTAACAATATTTAATACGCTAACCTATGTAGGTTATACAACGATATAAATATAAACGTAAGTATGTGTAGAGAGAAATATTTTATCTAGTATAGCGATGTGTAACAATATTTAATACGCTAACCTATGTAGGTTATACAACGATATAAATATAAACGTAAGTATGTGTAGAGAAAAATATTTTATCTTTTATAGCGATGTGTAACAATATTTATTACGCCAACCTATGTAGGTTATATAACGATATAAATATAAACGTAAGTATGTGTAGAGACAAATATTTTATCTTGTATAGCGATGTATAACAATATTTAATACGCCAACCTATGTAGGTTATACAACGATATAAATATAAACGTAAGTATGTGTAGAGAAAAATATTTTATCTTGTGTAGCGATGTGTAACAATATTTAATACGCCATCCTATGTAGGTTATATAACGATATAAATATAAACGTAAGTATGTGTAGAGAAAAATATTTTATCTTATATAGCGATGTTTAACAATATTTAATACGCCAACCTATGTAGGTTATACAACAATATAAATATAAACGTAAGTATGTGTTTAGACAAATATTTTATCTTGTATAGCGATGTGTAACAATATTTAATACGCCAACCTATGTAGGTTATAGAACGAAATGAATATAAACCTAAGTATGTGTAGAGACAAATATTTTATCTTGTGTAGCGATGTGTAACAATATTTAATACGCCAACCTATGTAGGTTATATAACGATATAAATATAAACGTAAGTATGTGTAGAGAAAAATATTTTATCTTATATAGCGATGTTTAACAATATTTAATACGCCAACCTATGTAGGTTATACAACGATATAAATATAAACGTAAGTATGTGTAGAGAGAAATATTGTATCTAGTATAGCGATGTGTAACAATATTTAATACGCCAACCTATGTAGGTTATATAACGATATAAATATAAACGTAAGTATGTGTAGAGAGAAATATTTTATCTAGTATAGCGATGTGTAACAATATTTAATACGCTAACCTATGTAGGTTATACAAGGATATAAATATAAACGTAAGTATGTGTAGAGAGAAATATTGTATCTAGTATAGCGATGTGTATCAATATTTATTACGCCAACCTATGTAGGTTATATAACGATATAAATATAAACGTAAGTATGTGTAGAGACAAATATTTTATCTTGTGTAGCGATGTGTAACAATATTTAATACGCCAACCTATGTAGGTTATATAACGATATAAATATAAACGTAAGTATGTGTAGAGAAAAATATTTTATCTTATATAGCGATGTTTAACAATATTTAATACGCCAACCTATGTAGGTTATATAACGATATAAATATAAACGTAAGTATGTGTAGAGACAAATATTTTATCTTTTATAGCGATGTGTAACAATATTTATTACGCCAACCTATGTGGGTTATATAACGATATAAATATAAACGTAAGTATGTGTAGAGACAAATATTTTATCTTGTATAGCGATGTGTAACAATATTTAATACGCCAAACTAAGTAGGTTATATAACGATATTAATATAAACGTAAGTATGTGTTTAGACAAATATTTTATCTTGTATAGCGATGTGTAACAATATTTAATACGCCAACCTATGTAGGTTATACAACGATATAAATATAAACGTAAGTATGTGTAGAGAAAAATATTTTATCTTGTATACCGATGTATAACAATATTTAATACGCCAACCTATGTAGGTTATATAACGATATAAATATAAACGTAAGTATGTGTAGAGACAAATATTTTATCTTGTATAGCGATGTGTAACAATATTTAATACGCCAACCAATGTAGGTTATACAACGATATAAATATAAACGTAAGTATGTGTAGAGAAAAATATTTTATCTTGTATACCGATGTATAACAATATTTAATACGCCAACCTATGTAGGTTATATAACGATATAAATATAAACGTAAGTATGTGTAGAGACAAATATTTTATCTTGTATAGCGATGTGTAACAATATTTAATACGCCAACCTATGTAGGTTATACAACGATATAAATATAAACGTAAGTATGTGTTTAGACAAATATTTTATCTTGTATACCGATGTATAACAATATTTAATACGCCAACCTATGTAGGTTATATAACGATATAAATATAAACGTAAGTATGTGTAGAGACAAATATTTTATCTTGCATAACGTTGTATAACAATATTTAAATAGCCCAAATATGTAGATTGTATAACTACACAAATATAAAATAACAAAAACTGTAAATATGAATCTTGCATATTTTCATAATATATATTAAAATACAATAAAAAAGTTTATTATACAATCTATATAGGTTTTTATAAGTTTTGATTCACACCACTGCAATGGTGTAAATCAAAACAGATCAATTCCTGGAAACTGTCGTGAATAAAACGGTTTAATAATAACACTAATAAATACCCTTCAAATAATTGGGTATTCCACCGTTATTATTAACGGAAAATTCAACTTGATATAAAAACATATTTCTTAATCTCTTGAGCAATTATGCTTGGAATTCAATAACACAAAATATTGTACATCTATAGTACATTACAGTTACAAATTAACCATCTATAAATGTTTTTTTCAAATTGTAGCTATTGAGTTTTAGTTTTTCTGTTAAGTTTAAAACATACAGATGAAAAACTTTGAAAAGAACTGCGGTGAAAAATATATTGCAAAAGCTCTTTAAAGAATGATGTTGTTACAGGATAAAGTGAAAAACGTATGGATTATAAATTAGGTTTTGTCCTTAGCACCTTTAGGGGATTATCTCAGTTGGGTGACGGATAAAAATTGTTCATCATCAAGCAGTCGGTTTTCGTACTAGTAATGCTGTCTGCTTCTACTGCACTTTGTAGATATTTTTGATCACAGGTACGATATGTTTTCACTCAAATCTTGGTACAAATATTGAATCTTCAACGACTACATAACTTCTATTTAGATATTCATGGGCTTGAATGTTTGTATGTAAGCCTGGCCTAGTACATCGTTGGTGATGCGATGCCTAGTATAGACCGTTTAGATTACGCAGGGGGCACCGCGAGCAGGCAACCTTTATAAGTCAGTGACGGGGAGACCAACAGACCTTAACTTGCCCCTAACTGTTAGCGTTGCAGGTTTCAGATCAAGGACGGTTCATAATTATCTTGCTGCACACCTCCACCGCATCCATGTGCTACCGACCCCGGTGTGTCTGCTGTGCGGTGGTGAACCTTTGAATGCCGAACACCCTGGACCCGGCCTAGGGTTACAACAGTTATATCTTCAAGGACGCCTATCTATACCGGTCAGCGAGTCGCCAAATGGCTCAACTGCCAAGAGTGGGCGTTGGCTAGTATGTACTTACATCGCTGTTGGCATCTCAAGATAATTACTATAAGAGACTCGTGTCTTCCTCCCGTTATGGGAAAGGGTATTGATAACATTGGTCTCTGAATTTTTAGATGATAATTTTCATAATGGGCACGGACTGTGTTATTTTTATGCTTTTGAAATTATTGTGTTAACATTTCCTTTGAGATACGCAATATTTTCAATTGCAGATAATTATTCAACATAGAATCATTTATAATGTAACTCGAGTATTTTTATTAGAATTTTGTTCAACAGATTGCATTAAATATATATATATATATATATATATATATATAAATATAGGCAGAAATTATTGAAGACAATGAGGTTAATGAAGTATTAAAAGAAAAAACGGCGTAAGCCACCGTTCGAACATCAGAAGAGGACCTGCAAGGAGAGAAATACTCTGAATTAATCGTCTTGATTATAGGAAAACATGAAGTGATTTTTCTCTTGCTACTCCAAATATAATCGCGATGATGTTGCCCTAAGTTCACTGAGCTGACAAGGTACAAAGACGTTAATTCATAACCAATTAACGGTTTGGCTCAACACGCTAAGTCGGTTATACTGCACAAGGCTTTCCTTTTGTTCTGTGACTATTTTCCGTGGATATAAAACATTTTTCTCTTGCTATGTAAGAGGTTAAATTTTTTGCGTCATTTTTGAGCTTTAAAACTCGGCTTAAGAAAAGCTCAAAGCATTTGTTTTAATGATATTACAATCAACTATACAATAGTTCCCCCTTGGAAAGCGACTTGCTTAATAATTGATTAATTGACAAGGACAGTGATAACCGAACAGACTAATGCAGCCGGCAAAGTGTTTAGCAGCTCAACAGGCCGAGTAAGGGGAGAGGGTTTTTAGTATCGGTTTCACGGAGGGTTGGAGGGTTGCAACCGAATGACAGGGCGGGGTTGTCACACAGGGGCGCATGCCCATGTCTTAAATGCATAAAATATAATTAACAAATCCAGTAAAGTGCAACTATTGATTTAAAATAATGGCTTTTAAAACAAATCATGCTGAAAAGATTTAAATTACTTTTAAAATTCTATAACCTAATAACCTTCAACATGTTTGAATAAATGATGTCATTGTTGTTCATCATATTTAGGGATAATTCCAGTTAGTGTTGTAGTTTCCTCTGAAAATGGTTGTTTTGCAATCGAAATCTGCGTCAGGACGTAAATAAAACGTGTTGGTGGTTTAAGAGGTTTTATTATTTATAACTAAAAATTACACCACAGTTGCTACAGATTATTATTTATCAAGTTTGTTCAGGTCACATTCTCTGTATCAATTTTTGTTTTAAACGATTATCTGCCGACAAACGTTTATGTATTTTAAAGTTTGTATGTATACAAATAATGTTTTTTGAGAACGTATTTTGTTCACTATCCAGTCGATTACTTCTTTTGCCAAATATATTTACATTTTTATAAGATCTTTGATTGTTATTTTTATCATACGGAAAGTTATAATCACTGTTATTAAGGTCATAAAATGGTTTTAAACAATGAAATTTATCATTTCGCCGACGTTAAAAAGTAAAAGTGTTTAATAATTTTAAAAAGCAACAAAAATATATAGTTTATTGGCAGTTTAGTGAAAAACATTTGTTGTTTAATTGTGTTTTGAAATTATAAGAATTGGTTTCTGTGAGTTATTTTTCCCTACTGAAAAGACACAAATACAAGTATTTAGGCAGAAGATTTTTTAACTGTTTAAAAAAAAAACAAAAACTGTAGGTTATTGCCTATATTCCTGAAAATAACAAGCAGAAATATAATGCAGTAAGTACACAGATTTTACTGAAAGTGTTCTGATTGTATTGTCAGAGGCGGCATCTGAGGGAGGAATAAATACAAACTTAACAATTATTGTGTCCTATTAGCAGGAACCTATGAGAGTCCCTGACCTAAAAGTAATTAATTATGTTTACACTTTCTGAGATTATTTTAAATAAAAGTGGTTGACTGGCGAGTCGAGTATAATTATTTATTCATGCAGGCAACGTTTCAATAACATTACAGTCAATATTACATTCATTAGACCTACGATACATAAGTAGAGAATTAAAATTACCTGCAACAAAAGAATATTTCACAAATAAACAAAGATACAATTAATTATTTTATAATTATAAAACATTAAAAAAAACCCTAAAACGTCAATATTTAAAATAGATATTATAACCATAACAATTACAAACAGTTTAAACATTTAATTGTAACAAAAACATGAAAAAACCCTAGCAACTACTATAGTTTAGATCACTTAAGTTAGGAATAAAATACATTTACAGTTATAAAATAGCCAAATTAAATTAAACACACATTGCAAAACGACCTGCCAAATTTCAAATAATTAAATTAATCATGACTAAATATTTTAAAGTTTTGTAAGAAGTTGTTTTTAAACGGGTAATAATGTTTTCTTTACCGCCACTTATAAAAATCTTGAGTATTACGGAATAGATTGTGAGTAATAATTGAGAACATGGATTTACGGTTAGGACATTCAATCCCGATCTGGGATACGAGGACGTATTCAAACTATTAGCTATACATCCCAATGTAGAAAGGATGTTACTCAATAATTTTCCGGTTTGGGAGTCAGAGAAAATTATGGCTTGTGTGGTCAGTGATGCTTTCGTGTAGATCTTCTAAGGATCTTCACTACCCGTTTCTTTCTAGGTAAATATCTTTCTAATCGGATACAGTTTTTCTTTTAATCTATATCGGTGTTTATTACCGTGTTTCATTCTTTTTAAAATCCAATGCCTAACCTAACATAACCTAACCGTCTCTCATTCTGTTATAATTTCCACAATTTAGTTCCACACAGACCTCTTACATGTGATTAAACGGCTCAAAGAATTTACTTTTATTTTTCAGTTTCTTCTATTACTCCACATTCGCGTTATATGTGTATATATATATATATATATACACGTATTTTGATCAAATTTTCAATCGTTAATAAAATACTTTTAATCATCCACTCAAGTTGAAATACAATTTTTTTTTTTACTTGGAGTGGATGTCACTTGATGTTTATAGTTTTTTCATTAAATGTTTAATAACTAATAATTCATTAGTTAAACTTAATATTGAATTCATTTTAGTTTTATATGGGAGAAAACGTTTCACAAAAGGGGCAAGGTATGCAATTTATTTCCTCCATTTTGGTTTAAAATAAGTGATACATATGATTTCATAAAACAGCTGATTTTATGTTATAGGTTATATGTTGGAAGAGCTGTTTTATTTAACTTTATTTATATTACTGTAATTATTTAATAAAAAGTAACTACGAAGCTTGAAAATGAGTTTAATGCTTGAAGGACTCTTAACGCTTGAAAATGAAAGGACTGTAGTTAATAAGCTCTCGAAAGTCGACTCGCAAATATCCCAAGTGAGATTCTTGTTTAAGTACATTAAAGTGTACGTAATAAGTGATTACAACAAAACAAAGTTGTCAAGTTAAATATATATATATATATATATATATATATATATATATATATATATATATATATATAGAGAGAGAGAGAGAGAGAGAGAGAGAGAGAGAGAGGACATAAATAGACAACTCACGGCACGGTGTAGGCAATGCACCTTTAGTTACAACCTTAAAACCGAAAAAAAGTAAAAGAGTTAGACACAAAAAAATAATGTAAAATGATTTGCGTAAAACTTATTTATAATTGATAAAACTCTGTATTTCAAAATATTATGCAAAATAATTTTTCTCCTGAACTCCTGAGATTTAGAATATTTCTGTTGAACAGCTATGCACAGAAAGTAGGATAAAATTTTGTAATTAATACGTAACTAGAATACGATACACGTGATTATTGGACAATAAGTTTCAAAACTCATGGTGATTCTTCTTCAGTTACACAATAATTCAAAGCTTTGTTCCCACGTAAACTTCAAAGATATTTCGACCAGAGAGCACTAATCCGTATTTAATGAATGCTCTGTGCTTTGAAACGTCTAAATCAAACAATGAGCTGTTCCTTACACAAGGGAACGAGGCGGTGCAAACGTTACTTTCTTACAAAGATTTCTCATTAAAACCTTTATAATAAAACAATTATTTACATCTGAAAGAGATGTTTGATTAAAATTGCTCGAAAACCTGATGATGCGCGTTATTATTAGACTAAGCAGTCGGATTGGAAGGACTCTATTCCTGATGATGTTGGTACTGTAGCCAACGAAAACCTTTGAAATGTAAATTCAATTATAATTCTTGTATTTGTATTTTGACTTAGTTCTTTATTAATACACAAGAATACATATTGCGCATTTATATATATATATATATATATATATATATATATATATATATATATATATATATATATATATATATAGCCTGTTCAAATTTTCAATCGTTAATAAAATACTTTTTATTCATCCACTGAAGTACAACTTTTTTTTTAACTTGCAGTGGATCACATTTGATGTTAATACAGATTTTTCGGATATTAATTAACTCATTAAATTTTATTTAATTTTATTTTATTTTTATACGGGAGAAAAACTATTCACAAAAGGAGCAAGGTATGCAATATAGTTATTTCGTCCCATTTGGCTTAAAATAAGTGATAACATATGATTTCATAAAACAGCTGACGTTATGTTATAGATTATGTGGTAGAACAGCTGTTTTAACGGATAGGTTATCTTAATTTTCTTATATTAATTATAATTATTTAATAAAAGTAACTAAAATAATTTTAATTTACCCAAGTAGGAACTGACTTTAAAAACATATTGTTTAGATTATTTGTTTTTATAAACAATTCAACATATTTAAAAACGATAACACTGATTTATGTCAACATTTGGATAATTTGCATTTGCGTTGATCTAGAATAACCATATAATTTTATATTAACTTTAATTTTACAGGTACTTATATTTTATGTATTTTCTAATCAAATTACAGTTGTATTTAATGGAATGCAAAATATTAAATATTGTGTGTATAAAATAAACTCACAAAATGAAATCATCGTAATTGTAAGTATTCAACGAAAACCAATATAACTACTCAGTATAGAAATTTAAAATACTTGAATAAATTGATTACTTAATTTAATCTATTCTAAGAGCCTAGTTTGTAAGGTTATGTTGAAACAAATAAAAGACGTACAGAAAACTAACAAATTAATCATTTATTGAATCATACGCGTTTCAATGACAAAATCGTCATCATCAGTGAGTTTTGCTACTACAAACTATAACTTACAACTAATTGTAAGCTGTAAGTTGTAATTGTATGCAAAATGTTTACCTACTTTCTGTGCATAGCTGTTCGACAGAAATATTCAAATCTCAGGAGTTCAGGAACAAAATTATTTTGCATAATATTTTGAAATAGAGAGTTTTATCAATTTTTGACTCGAATCATTTTACATTATTTTTTTGTGTCTAAACGTTTTTAGTTTTTTCGGTTCTAAGGTTGTAACTAAAGTTGCATTGCCTACACCGTGCTGTGAGTTGTCTATGTCTCTTCTCTCTCTCTCTCTCTCTCTCTCTCTCTCTCTCTCTCTCTCTCTCTCCCTCTTTATATATTTAACTTGACAACTCTGTTTTGTTGTAATCAGTTATCACTTCCACTTTAATGTACTTAAACAAGAATCTCACTTATTATATTTGCAAGTCGACTTTCGAGAGCTTATTAACTCCTTTCATTTTCAAGCATTAAGAGTCATTCAAGAATTAAACTCATTTTCAAGCATCGTAGTTACGTTTTATTAAATAATTACAATAATATAAATAAAGTTACAAAACCCACGCGTTAAAACAGCTGTTCTAACACATAACCTATAACATAAAATCAGCTGTTTTATGAAATCATATGTATCACTTATTTTAAACCAAAACTATTCTAAGAGCCTAGCTTGTGAGGTTATGTTGAAACAAATAATAGGCGTACAGAAAACTCACAATTTAATTATTTATTGACTCATACGCGTTTCAATAACAAAGTCATCATCATGAGTGAGTGTTACTACTACAATTTCTAATATACAATTACAACTTACAGCTTACGATTAGTTTTAAGTTATAGTTTGTAGTAGCAAAACTCACTGATGATGATTATTTTGTCATTGAAACGCGTATAAATCAATAAATGATTAATTTGTTAGTTTTCTGTACCTCTTTTATTTGTTTCAACATAACCTCACAAACTAGGCTCTTAGAATAGACTAAATTATAAAATCAATTTATTCAAGTAGTTTAAATTTCTATACTGAGTAGTTATATTGGTTTTCGTTGAATACTTACAATTACGATAATTTCATTTTGTGAATTTATTTTATACACACAATATTTAATATTTTTAATTCCATTAAATTCAACTGTATTTTGATTTAAAACAAGTGCCTTTAATTAATCCGATTTATTTAGAAAGCCGTTTAAACTACAAGTGCTGTTTAATTTGAACAGAAAATACATAAAATATAACTACCTGTAAAATTAAAGTTAAATCATTCACTTTTAGTTACAAAGATACATCATTATTACTATGTAATTATACGAATAATAACACAAAATTTGTAAGTTTTACTACTACTTATAAATTAGGTTTACTCATTTTACTTAATGCAATAAAATATCTATTTTATTTTTTGTTGATTGACCTGCTAAATTTTCTAAGCCACTGTTTTTCAAGCAAGCAAACTTCATATCCCATTAAATCCAACTAGGGATTAAAATGGGAGACGAAAGGCCTGTAACAGAGACAAATACACAACAGGCAAAGCGAGGGAGGGGGAGAGAAAGAGAGAGAGGGGGCATAAAAATAGAGAGAGAGAGTAATACTTGCTTTAATCGATAAAACAGGGAGCTATACTGTTTTATGCTGATTTTACATCTCCTATATATATTGCTAGAAATATTATGCAACGCAGATTTTGAGGAAAAGTTTGTTTTATGTATAAGAGCATTAAAAAATTACAGTTGACAAAGGGACACATCTCCCGAAACGGCCGTCCTCAACAAACAAAGTAAGTGCTACTATAGGCAAGTTTAAAACATTTAAAAGTGTAAGTGATTACTAGTAGCTCACTCGAAGATGGAATCAACAAATATTAAAAAATTATTATTCTTTCGTTAGTAATTACTCTTTGAGATATTTTATCTCTACGAGATAAGCATATTTTTTTTGTATTATTCCAAATTATTTTCAGTTTTAAGCATTTCCTTCGTTTATACGTCCATTTTTCAAATGTTATTTTAAATACATTTTAAAGCTATTATTCTGGACGTATCTAAAGACAGTTTGCATCACAAACACCATAAAAAAGTCGTTTTTTGAAATATTATCAGCAGTTTTGTAAACGAGGTTTGATTAGATTTATTGGTTAATAATACAAAATGGCAATATGTTGAATTCAGCTTACATTCACACACGCGGCAGTGGTTGTGATGACAACACAAGATCAAAGAAACGTATGTAATATAGGCGTTTAAAACATTGTTTTAGACCAGAAATATTGTTTAGAGGAAAAGCACGAACTTAAATTAGACGATGTAACCTTGTTAAAAAATGTAGTAGTGAATTGGATGCGTAAGAAACTTTGTACATTAATAGGAATAAAAATAATATTATAAATAATGAGTCAGATCCTATTCAAAATTCTATATTAGGGGAATAAGTGTGACACAGGAAAAATTTATTGTAACGTTTTGGTTGAAATTTTGAAATAATAATAATAATACTGAAATATTAATTATCTATTTTGTTTATAGGTAATTATGTGTATAGATAAGAATTTTATTGCAATTAATGAGCTATGTATAAAATTTCTATTTGATGTGTCATGTTTGAAGAATTGTTAATAACTGTTGTTTTGACAGATGGGCGTGGCAACGCCCACAGTATAAATATAGTAGTGTAACCTTACTTTCTCCTTAGTTGTAAATTAGAGTTTTTGGCAGCAACAGTCGCCGATGATGACTTTGTCATTGAAACGCGCATGAGTCAATAAATGATTAATTTGTGAGTTTGTGTACGTCTTTTATTTGTTTTAACATAGCCTCCCAAGCTAAGCTCAAAGAATAGTTGTATTGTCTCAACAGTTTCAACGGCTATGACTCAACTTAATTTTGGACTAGGTTATCCATTACATCTAATAATTGTCACAAATAAAAACAGTTGTATAATGGAAGAAAGATTATTTGCAATTATATATCTTGTTCAAATTTTCAATCTTCCTTCATTCACCATCCACTATACTTCAATTACATGTATTAAAATTTGTAGTGGACGACAGTTGAAGTTAATACAGTATTTTTCAAATAATAATTCATTAATTAAATTTAATTAATTAATTTTAATAATTATTCTCCCTTTCTATTTTGCCACTTAATATTGTGGGTATGTGTCACATGTAGACACAATGTTATATTAATTTTTATTTAATAAAGAGAAACTAAAATAATGTTCTTCGTTGTTGACCGTATGAGTCAATAAATTATTAAATGAGTTTTGTGTACGTATTTTATTTGTTTTTACTTGATTAATGTTTACTTTATAAAATCGGATAAAATATAAACGTCGTCAAAACTTTAAAACTACATATTTTTACGGGCTATAGAAATATTGTAATTATTTTGTATCACTAGAAGTTTAGATACTGACTAGATATTTACAGTATCGCTTCGGTCAATCTACTGAATTAATGTATTGACTGCGGTAAATGGATCGCCACAAACAAGCACCAAATAACCTGTCGACAGAGCGACATTCCACAATCGATTATGTAGATCGCACTGCCGAGCAACGGTGTTGGTCACTGCTAAAGTACAAAGGGGAGCTTTGTGACACTGAGAGTATTAAACTAACAAATTAATGTCACTTCAATAACTTATTCATGATACGCTGTTATCTGATTATTATAACTAGGATAGTGTTTGCAATTATATCTTTCAAATGAACAAGTAAACGAGATGGTGGAAAAATACCCTGTCGCTTTTGGGTTTTTGAATTTAACCAAGATATTTCAATATATAACATGCTAAACAATTTTTTGTTATAGTCCAGCTTGTTGCATAAATATTTGATTTATTTTAGCTAATGTAAAATCGACATAGTTTAAAAGAAATTTTTGTTTCTAAAAAGTTTATAAGACAACATCAGGGGGAATGCTATGATAAATGCCTAATCAATGAAAGGCCTTATTTTAAATGTTTGAGGTTAGGGGATTCTGTTATTGTGAGAAACCTTGTGCGTCTAGGCCGTCTCTTTCACCAACTATAGTAGATGAAAGATCGGCATAGGCTGAAATCGTTAATTTTTTTTAGAGGTTTGATTCAAATTTTAAATAAACTACTTTTCAAAATTGAATAGCAAAGTGAAAACGTTTTGGTAAATTTTATTAACTAGCTTGTTTCGTTTCATTTATATTTTTCAAAATTTAACTACGTTAAAAGAGTAATGAAGTGTAATGTGTAAACATAGCAAGTAGGTTTAAGTGATTGCCAAATTATATTCAAAACATAATTTCTTGATATGTTTCGATGAGTCAAATCAGTAAGTATACAAAACCGGTGTGCATTTAAACTTAACGTTCTCTTATAATTTGTAAAAGATGTGAACCTTTTGTATTTTAATTAATGTTGTTAAATAGGTACAGTTTAAAAGCATTTAAATTTTTTAAAATATTTTCAAAATTAAATCTTATTTTGAAAATACAAACGACAACTTTATTGTAACCTATCTTTTTTCAGGACGATTTGAATAGACAATTAGTCTGCTTAAGTCAAATCGTTAGATATAATGAGTAGTGTAAACAATTACCCCGGACTTTTAAAGTGTAAATAATTATTAATTTGTGAACACGGTTTATTATTTTAAACTAACTAAAGCACACATTATACAAATAACCGGGGGGGGGGGGGTTTACAAACAACAAAGAATCCTATAACCAAACTCTCACCTTCACTTTCGTTTTGAGCAATTTAATTACCACTTGAGAGAACTACGATTGACTCCCCAGGAAACTATGTGGCCGGTTTACTTGAAACAAACCTTACTCAGGAAAACTAATCCTGTTGTTTTGAATTAATTTCATTGTTGTAGTGATTACGTGTTACAATGTTATACACTCTAAAGCTACACATTTTTACATTCTCTTTCTTTAACAGTTCACTGTCCCGTAGTTAACAATGACAAGTTGCCTATATCGCGCCGTGTGTGTCTGTTTGAGCCTGCAGCCTATATATACTATCATTATATCTATTACTAAATTAATAAAAACCCACTAACCACAAAATAAAAATCTTTTATTTTACTAAAAAAATATATTTAGTAAATTAAAAATTTTTTATATTGTGACTAGTGGGTTATTATTTATTTAGTTAATATTAGTCCACAGGGATCAAAAAAATTATTAATTATATTTGTTGTTTGAATATTCACGTTAAGGCATCAGTTATACATTTAACCGTTAATTTAATCATTTACTCTTAATATTACTAATCTAATTATATTCAATTAGGTTACTTAGTTATACAATTACCGTACGCGCTAAATTACACAGTACTGAAGCTGAATCAGCAGTAAAAGAATGACCGCAACTGTGTCATGCTTAGTCGTTTTTAGGACACATCAGGAGATTTTGTTGTGCCCGTAACCTGCCTCTTCGTTCACAATGGTTCCAGCAAGACGGCGCAACCAGCCGCACTGCCTTAGACAGCATTACTTTCCATCAAGAAACTTTTGGCAACCGCCTTATCTTCCTTAGAACAAACTTTCCTTACTCAGCCCACACCCCTGATCTTACACCACCTAACGCTCACGTCTAATGAATGATGAAGAAGATTTTCCGTGGTGACCCACGAACCACTATTGTCCAACTACAGGACAAAATAACAATGTGTATAACGAGCATGAAACAACCCCTCTTCAACAAAGCGGTGAATAACCTTCAAGAACGGTGCGAACGTTGTCTTAAATTGAACGGAGGTCATATAGAACATGTTTATACACGAGTCTAACCGATTTAGCTTTTTTTACTTGTTTGTGTTACTAAAATTATTTTTAAACATTTTATATAGGCTAATGACAAATCACAGATAAGTTTGCTTTTTTAAAACTCTCAACGTTTCGAATTTCTTTCCGAAATTCCTTTTCAAAAGCTCAATTTTAATTAAACAATTATACAACATAACTTACTATTTATAAAATACATAACATATAAATCAACAAATTATAAAACTCTTAATAAACATCCATTTACAAGTTAAAATTTTTTCTATCACAATAAAACACAAATCACAGATACATACACTAACACATCTACTATTAATAATAGAATCAACATTTTAAATTTTTAAAAACACACAACCATTCTAATATAAATATATATATATATGTATATATATATATATATATATATATATATATATATATATATATATATATATATATACATTACCTCAAGTGGCCTAAACACCTATAAAAATGTTAAATTTCACTTATAACTTTATTACTAAGGATTCATATGCAGATGTGTTCTGTCATTATCCTATATATAAAAAAATAATAGTTATTAACAGTCATTAAATAAAAATATTATTTAAAAATTAAATTAAATATTACAGCGGTTTCAGTAGATAGTGTATAGCCATGAAGTAAAACTGAAAGCCCATATATAATTCAAACTTTTTAAAAAGAATTTATAAACGAATTTCTTTTAAATTTAATTTAATATTACTACAATAAAATATTTGCAATATGTTATGCCTTTTGAGAGTTTCAATTACTCGCATGTATTCCATCATAATAAGAATGTTTTGTGTAGGGATACTGGAAAGGTTGA
>JBAIZL010000002.1:239138642-239176142 GCA_036971475.1 Prosapia bicincta
TTTATTTAAAACCTTATGTACATTTAAATTATATAGCAATCATCCTCATAGGTAATTTAAAATTAAAAAAAAAATTATTGTAAATTACCCCTGAGGATGATTGCTATGCAATTGAAATATACATAAGATTTTAAATAAAGGTAAAAGTCATTTGTAGTATAGAGGTGTCATTTATTTATAATACTTGTTTATCTGATAGATATTTGTATCGGAGAATAATCTCGATTTTACTCAATAAAGAGTCGCGATGCATGGCAATAATTGTTATTTTAGTATTACACTTCTAATGATAGATAGAGGTACTGCTAACTACCTATTTACGAACGTCCAAGTATTTTTTTACAAATATTCACTGATATAGAACGTTTTCGACCACACTAGGTGATTTCAATCAGTATCGCACTGATAAGCGAGATCGAAAACGTTCTGTATCAATAGTTTTTCCAAAAGTTTATATTATAATTTCCATAAATCGATAGTTAGTGTAATAATAGTTTCGCCCATCGAAATGGGCGATAAATTCGTTGCGCACAATAATTTTCCCAGATATAAAGAGGTCAACATTACAGTAAAAACCATTCCCTGAAAATGCGAAATATATTTGATGGTTTTTAAATTAAACCTCTATATTTCTTGCGTTTTTAAAAGTAATTAGAAAGTTATTCTTATAATTAAATACATAGCAATTCTAGAACTTCAAGTAGGCCAAAGCTCACGCTTGAATTAACCAACAAATGAATTTATGTGTCGATAAAACTTTATTTTCTTCATTAAAAAGACAACATTTCCTGCAGCAAATAGCTTGAAAATGTTAATATTTTTTTTAAAATTATTTGCTTATACTCATTTCTAAATATAATTATATAGTAGAATTAAAAAAATAATTTACTAACTTTATAGAATTCTATTAAGGTACATATTTAACAAAAGCAGGCTAGCATAATGTAGCAGCATTATTTAAAAATACTAGATTCTACATTCATTTAAAATTAAAAAGTTACAATTCAAATTAAATATGATGAAAATAATAGCTACATAATATAATGCAGACAATTACATTAATTGTTTAATAGAATCCAGGCAAAGTGCGTCTAATTAAAGATAAAAGGGATGTTGCCACAGTATTAGTAGAAATGTTGTATTGTGGAGTTCAAAGAAGGAGAAATGTCTAAGAGAGATTTAGTCACGCAGAAAGAGGAGGTGGTTTGGAAAACTCGTGGCTTTTGCCGTGTCTTTCTTTCTTTATAATATTATATTCATTGAATATTTTCAATGAGGGTGCATAAGTTACGTTTATATCCACATTACTTTTCAAGAAACCTATTTTTTTACAAAATTTATAAAGGAAACTATAAAAAATATCTGTTTATATGTTTTATTTAAAATTCCCCTTATAGTAATCGATTCGACTCTACATAGTTCTTGTGTATTTTAAATTTATTTGATTTACAAAACTCTTGCGTATAAAGAAATAGAACATTTATTAAGTCTGTAAATGTAATTAAAAAAACCATAATAAACTATTGTATTTTATAATATAATGAAATAAAACCATTAATAAAGCAAACTCTTACTCATTGAGGTAAAATTTATATTAATAACATAAATATGCCTTGCTTATCTCCTTTAATGAAGGGAAGTCGGGTAAATCATTAATAAATTAGAAAATTATTATAAACTCAATTACTGTCCTTTATATAGAAAGAAAATATAATAAAGCTCATAAATACACAACGAAGTGTAAAAGTATACACTAAACAGTATTAGTTTCACCTTTATCGTCATAGAAATCAATTCTACTATAAACTGCAGAAGCAATAAAACGTAGTAACATCCCTCTAATAAACCATTAATTATAATGTAATATTCTTATAATCTCAGACGGAATATCGATCAGTCCTATAAATAGAAGCCTCGGCTTTATAGCGTCAATAATGGATGTTGCTAACGAAATAATTAGAAAATTGTCAAGTTCCCGAGTTCAAGGTTCCGAATATAGATGTATCTTTTTCTTACCTTCAAATTACCTTAGGCCTTAGGACTTGCAATACTTGAAAATATAGACTTCGACGAAATTGTTTTGTTTGAGTAAGATACGAATTAAGTTATTTTATTAAATCATCTTTCATTAAATCGTGGCTACCTAAGCCACAGGCAGGCAATTAAACCCCGAGTTCGTGGCGGAAAACACGTTCCTTGTAACCTAAACCACAGGCAGGCAATTAAACCCCGGGCCGAGGAGGAAAACACGTTCCTTGTAACCTAAACCACAGGCAGGCAATTAAACCCCGGGCCGTGGCGGAAAACACGTTCCTTGTAACCTAAACCACAGGCAGGCAATTAAACCCCGGGCCGTGGAGGAAAACACGTTCCTTGTAACCTAAACCACAGGCAGGCAATTAAACCCCGGGCCGTGGAGGAAAACACGTTCCTTGTAACCTAAACCACAGGCAGGCAATTAAACCCCGAGTTCGTGGCGGAAAACACGTTCCTTGTAACCTAAGCCACAGGCAGGCAATTAAACCCCAGGCCGTGGAGGAAAACACGTTCCTTGTAACCTAAACCACAGGCAGGCAATTAAACCCCGAGTTCGTGGCGGAAAACACGTTCCTTGTAACCTAAACCACAGGCAGGCAATTAAACCCCAGGCCGTGGAGGAAAACACGTTCCTTGTAACCTAAACCACAGGCAGGCAATTAAACCCCAAGATCGTGGAGGAAAACACGTTCCTTGTAACCTAAACCACAGGCAGGCAATTAAACCCCGGGCCGTGGAGGAAAACACGTTCCTTGTAACCTAAACCACAGGCAGGCAATTAAACCCCGGGCCGTGGAGGAAAACACGTTCCTTGTAACCTAAGCCACAGGCAGGCAATTAAACACCGGGCCGTGGAGGAAAACACGTTCCTTGTAACCTAAACCACAGGCAGACAATTAAACCCCGAGTTCGTGGCGGAAAACACGTTCCTTGTAACCTAAGCCACAGGCAGGCAATTAAACCCCAGGCCGTGGAGGAAAACACGTTCCTTGTAACCTAAGCCACAGGCAGGCAATTAAACCCCAGGCCGTGGAGGAAAACACGTTCCTTGTAACCTAAACCACAGGCAGGCAATTAAACCCCGAGTTCGTGGCGGAAAAAACGTTCCTTGTAACCTAAACCACAGGCAGGCAATTAAACCCCGAGTTCGTGGCGGAAAACACGTTCCTTGTAACCTAAGCCACAGGCAGGCAATTAAACCCCAGGCCGTGGAGGAAAACAAGTTTATTGCACCTTAAACCACAGGCAGGCAACTAAAACACGGAAGTTCTTCAAATCCTAAACCACAGGCAGGCAATTAAACCCCAGGCCGTGGAGGAAAACAAGTTTATTGCACCTTAAACCACAGGCAGGCAACTAAAACACGGAAGTTCTTCAAACCCTAAACCACAGGCAGGCAATTAAACCCCGAGTTCGTGGCGGAAAACACGTTCCTTGTAACCTAAACCACAGGCAGGCGATTAAACTCCAGGCCGTTTAGGAAAACAAGTTTATTGCACCTTAAACCACAGGCAGGCAACTAAAAACGGAAGTTCTTCATACCCTAAACCACAGCAGGCAATTAAACCCCGAGTTCGTGGCGGAAAACAGGTTCCTTGTAACCTAAACCAGAGGCAGGCAATTAAACCCCGGGCCGTGGAGGAAAACAAGTTTATTGCACCTTAAACCACAGGCAGGCAACTAAAACACGAAAGTTCTTCAAACCGTAAACCACAGGCAGGCAATTAAACCCCGAGTTCGTGGCGGAAAACACGTTCCTTGTAACCTAAACCACAGGCAGGCAATTAAACCCCGGGCCGTGGAGGAAAACAAGTTTATTGCACCTTAAACCACAGGCAGGCAACTAAAACACGAAAGTTCTTCAAACCCTAAACCACAGGCAGGCAATTAAACCCGAGTTCGTGGCGGAAAACAGGTTCCTTGTAACCTAAACCACAGGCAGGCAATTAAACCCCGGGCCGTGGAGGAAAACAAGTTTATTGCACTTTAAATCACAGGCAGGCAACTAAAACACTAAAGTTCTTCAAACCCTAAACCACAGGCAGGCAATTAAACCCCGAGTTCGTGGCGGAAAACACGTTCCTTGTAACCTAAACCACAGGCAATGCAATTAAACCCCAGGCCGTGGAGGAAAACACGTTCCTTGTAACCTAAACCACAGGCAGGCAATTAAACCCCGAGTTCGTGGCGGAAAACACGTTCCTTGTAACCTAAACCACAGGCAGGCAATTAAACCCCATGCCGTGGAGGAAAACACGTTCCTTGTAACCTAAACCACAGGCAGGCAATTAAACCCCGAGTTCGTGGAGGAAAACACGTTCCTTGTAACCTAAACCACAGGCAGGCAATTAAACCCCGGGCCGTGGAGGAAAACACGTTCCTTGTAACCTAAGCCACAGGCAGGCAATTAAACCCCGGGCCGTGGAGGAAAACACGTTCCTTGTAACCTAAACCACAGGCAGGCAATTAAACCCCGGGCCGTGGAGGAAAACACGTTCCTTGTAACCTAAACCACAGGCAGGCAATTAAACCCCGAGTTCGTGGCAGAAAACACGTTCCTTGTAACCTAAGCCACAGGCAGGCAATTAAACCCCAGGCCGTGGAGGAAAACACGTTCCTTGTAACCTAAACCACAGGCAGGCAATTAAACCCCGAGTTCATGGCGGAAAACACGTTCCTTGTAACCTAAACCACAGGCAGGCAATTAAACCCCAGGCCGTGGAGGAAAACACGTTCCTTGTAACCTAAACCACAGGCAGGCAATTAAACCCCGAGTTCGTGGAGGAAAACACGTTCCTTGTAACCTAAACCACAGGCAGGCAATTAAACCCCGGGCCGTGGAGTAAAACACGTTCCTTGTAACCTAAACCACAGGCAGGCAATTAAACCCCGAGTTCGTGGCGGAAAACACGTTCCTTGTAACCTAATCCACAGGCAGGCAATTAAACCCCAGGCCGTGGAGGAAAACAAGTTTATTGCACCTTAAACCACAGGCAGGCAACTAAAACACGGAAGTTCTTCAAACCCTAAACCACAGGCAGGCAATTAAACCCCAGGCCGTGGAGGAAAACAAGTTTATTGCACCTTAAACCACAGGCAGGCAACTAGAACACGGAAGTTCTTCAAACCCTAAACCACAGGCAGGCAATTAAACCACGGGTTCGTGACGGAAAACATGTTCCTCGTAAGTTAAACTACAGACAGACAATTAAACCACGGGTTTGTAGCGGGAAACAAGTTCTTAAACCCTAAACCACAGGCAAGAAATTAAACCACGAGCTTGTGGCGGGAAACAAGTTTATTGCACCTTAAACCACAGGCAGGCAACTAAAACACGGAAGTTCTTTAAACTCTAAACCACAGCAGGCAATTAAACCCCGAGTTCGTGGCGGAAAACACGTTCCTTGTAACCTAAACCACAGGCAGGCAATTAAACCCCGGGCCGTGGAGGAAAACAAGTTTATTGCACCTTAAACCACAGGCAGGCAACTAAAACACGAAAGTTCTTCAAACCCTAAACCACAGGCAGGCAATTAAACCCCGAGTTCGTGGCGGAAAACACGTTCCTTGTAACCTAAACCACAGGCAGGCAATTAAACCCCGGGCCGTGGAGGAAAACAAGTTTATTGCACCTTAAACCACAGGCAGGCAACTAAAACACGGAAGTTCTTCAAACCCTAAACCACAGCAGGCAATTAAACCACGAGTTCGTCTCGGAAAAAAGTTCTTTAAACCCTAAACCACAGGCAGGCAATTAAACCCGAGTTCGTGGCGGAAAACACGTTCCTTGTAACCTAAACCACAGGCAGGCAATTAAACCCCGGGCCGTGGAGGAAAACAAGTTTATTGCACCTTAAACCACAGGCAGGCAACTAAAACACGGAAGTTCTTCAAACCCTAAACCACAGCAGGCAATTAAACCACGAGTTCGTCTCGGAAAAAAGTTCTTCAAACCCTAAACAACAGGCAGGCAATTAAACCCCGGGTCGTGGCGGAAGACAAGTTTCTTGCAACCTTAAACCACAGGAAGGCAACTAAACTCCGGAAGTTCTTCAAACCCTAAACCACTGGCAGGCAATTAAACCACGGGTTCGTGACGGAAAACATGTTCCTCGTAAGTTAAACTACAGACAGACAATTAAACCACGGGTTTGTAGCGGGAAACAAGTTCTTAAACCCTAAACCACAGGCAAGAAATTAAACCACGAGCTTGTGGCGGGAAACAAGTTCTTAAACCCTAAACCGCAGGCAAGAAATTAAACCACGGATTTGTGGCGGGAAACAAGTTCTTAACCCCTAAACCACAGGCAAGAAATTAAACCACGGGTTCGTGACGGATAACAAGTTCCTCGCTCCCTAAACCATAGGTAGGCAAGTAAACCACAGAAGTTAAACTCTAAACAGAAGGTAAGCAAGCTGAAATACATATAATCTTAAAGGGTGTATTTAAAAAAATTTTAAATCCGTTAAAAACTCACAGCCACTATTAAGCCCACCTGTATTAAACTCCGGAATTGCTTCACCCACACGAGAATTAGGCGGAACTCTAATAACTTCGGTCCTACTTGAATATTGGATTATGTTTTGAACAGGCCTGTGTAATACTATTATTGAAACAGGATAGGAATACTGAACATTGTTAGTAGAGAGTCTGGTGTTATTGCGGCGTTCAAATTGCGTCAGAGGATTATAGCTAAGCCAATATAACAACCTAGTCTAGTGGTGTAATACAATGGCGAAAGCATTTCATTTATTTTAATGAGTATTCATCCCGGACTTAAATGCGTATAATTCTAAAACACTTATCCCCTTTAACTAGAAATTACAAAATTTAAAAAAATATAATTTTTGTAATAAGTAGTTAATATTGATGGGTTGATTAATTTATAAGACTCTTTGACCGTAGTATCGAAAGCAATTAAACAATAACGGACACCTAACTACAATTAATAGGATAATTTAGTCTCCCATAAGCCGTGAAAAATATTCATCAGTTTTAAGTAAGTCTACACAAATTCTAAACTGTACTCATGCAGTTTGTGTTATAATTATAGATTAAAATCTGTCCACTTAAAACTGGTAACGATGAAGTGGCCATTGAAAAGCGTGGGGGAAAATGATTGTAAATTGCTGTTCGTTATTATCAATTTGCAATATGTTCAGTTAAATAAGGTTCTAGTTATAAATGCATTGTTTATTCGTATAGAGATTTTCCATCATTTACGAATAACAAAACTATACCGCCAAAATAAACAGTTCTGAAACCGTTGTAGGATTCTATTTAATTTTATTTACGTAGTTCAACAATAACATGTGATTAAAAATAAACTAAATCGGTTAGACTCGGGTATAAATATGTTCTGTATGACCTCCGTTCAATTAGGAACACTTGTACCATGCAAGGTTTTGCATCAATTAGTTTAAGAGGGGATGTTTCATGCTCGTTATATACATGGGTATTTGTTCCTGTAGTTGCATGATGGTGGTGGATCATCGCGGAGAATCTCCTTCATCATTTCCCATACGTGGGCGTCAGGTGGTGTAAGATTGAGGGAGTGGGCTGGGTAAGGAACGTTTGTTCTATTTGCTGTCTAAGGCAGTGTCGTCTTGCTGGAATCATTGTGAACGAAAAGGCAGGTTTCGGGCACAACAAAATCTCCTGAGGTCTCCTATAAGGTTTAGGCTACTTTTCGATGACTAACACTTGCTACAGCACTCTTCCGTGGTTTTTACTTGTACAAACAGTAGTTGGGCGACCTGTAAAGCCCTTTCGTTATGTCAAAACGCTACCTGATATTCACAGCGTTACTAGGCGGGTTTTTGTGAAATTGTTCCTGAAAACGTAATGTAGGGTGTGACAAACTTGGCCCATCCACACATCCAATTCCAAAGCAAAAATAATGCTTAACGATAAATGTTTTCTCTACAGTAGTTAACATCTTGTCAGAAACCCTAACCTGGAATTAAATACTCCAACAGGAATACGTAGCAACAATCAACAGTCGTAACAGCTGATCGAGAAGGCAAACTACAGTTGATTCGGTTTCATATTTTGAAGCTTATAGTAGTAATTATCTCGGTGTCAGGGTTATGTTAAAGATTATTTTACACTTTATCAATTTCCTTTATAGTTTTTACTTTGTTGAGTAGATATTGAGCTACATTTGTACTACGTGTTTGTTGTTTACGGTTGTGTTGTAGTTAATTTTTTCTGTACATTTTTACGCAACCCCCGATACGTTTTACGTAAATGAAAAAAATATCTGCGTGAACATTTGTATAACCGTGGAATAACAGTATAAGACAGTTACGTAACGATTAACTCTGGTTTACTGTGCTGTTTGTACATTTACAAGCTACAAACGCTGTCTGCCCCGTCATCCCAAAATCGGATGGAATTTACTCGTATTTAAAACTATGCACAATCGATTTACATGCAACCGTTACGTTAAATGACTTCCACTTCTGTATTTATGTGCCCCCGTGGTGGGTAATGAACGTCTATGAGTTATTACATTTATTGCAATTCTAAATGTAGTGGTTACTCTTTTTAATTTTACGTATTTAATTATAAATATTTAGAATTCAAATGGCGTTTATCAGAATAACCATTTGTACACACAATGTCGTTAGCTTTTTCCTCTATATTTTAGTACGGGTTTATTGCTGCGTCTTTGCTATTACATCTTCATGTAGCGTCCATTATCACTTAATAGAGTAGCCAGCATGCATTTTAATTAGGGTGTTTCTACAATTTATGACATTCAACATCTTTAATTTAAGCTTGTTATATTTGATGAAAGATATAACAACAATTTTGATACTCCTACACAGGGAAGCCACGATGGGAGGCTTTAGCTGCTAAGCCCCTACCAGGAAAATCATTAAGTTTCTTTTTTAGTCAGATATGGATAAAACGTTATTTCAAAATGGCCAGATTTCTAATATTTCATAATAGTTTAATTTAAAACACCCACAATAAAATGTTACAAATTTTAAATAGTTTTCACATAAAACGAATAGTCATTTACGCCGGGTCATTGCCCAGAGAATCCAGTAAAAACGATCAACCGTATAACACCATTACACTTGCAGATGCAAACGCAGTGGCCCAAACAGACTCTTACTTCTTACATTTAAGAGGCCACTTATCACTTCAATTTGACATTGATCGTTTCAATTCTAAGAAACAATAATTTCAGATGGATGAAGATTCTCCCAGACAAGACCAGGACATACGTTCGCTACAGAAACTATCCGGATGTCAGTTTAGGTGCATCTTCGAGTGCAAAACCCTCACCCCGCATGTTTTTAAATCGGGAATGGTACCACTCGAAGATCACTTAAGAGTTGTTGTCTTCATTCAAAGGACGCCGAAGCTGACGGCGTCTGTCGTTCTGACTTTCGATATGATCTAAAACTCCATGGACACGAAAACAACAAACAGCAACATATAAACCTAATTCACAGAGAACTAGGAGCTGTTTGTAAATATGCGTGTACATGTTCACAAACGGTTCAGTGAAGCACAGGGCACATTATTACGCGAAAGTACCTTCCCCGTGTTGTAGAATCTTCTTTTTGATGATGAGAAGGTGTTGTTCACTTCTCTTGAGGTGCCGCTACCCCATCTTGGTCAGAGATTGTTTAGGAGGGTAGTCCTTTGCCGGAGAAGGTACTGGAATAACCTTCTCAGCTTGAGGACGCTACCAGAAGCGTGCTGCCTGAGGAATTAACTAAGTTTCAGTATTAGATACTTAGTTTTACACATTTTAACTTTTGGCACCATTAGTAATAGTTTTGTACAAGAATGGTATTTTAAATTCTATCCTACTGTTCTGAAGGGATTTTTATATAGCCCGCTTAAATGTTGGACCCTTTCTTGAATCACAAATATAAGTTACTTACATTTCGTCAACTTCTAGACGACCAATGGATCCTCCGTTGGAATCCAGTTTGTCTCTTACTTTGGTGAAAAGACCTGTACTCTGCTTTTACAATACTTTAACAACATTTCATATTGTGCCCGGGAATGTTTGAAAAAAATATTTACTCGTGAGCTTTAAAAGACGAGTACGAATTGTAAAATTAAATACAGTAAGCGCCAAAATAAACAGTACTGAGACTGAATCAGCTGTAGTTGCCTCCTCGATCAGCTGTACCGACTTTTGGTTGTTGCCACGTATTCGTGTTGACGTATTTTATTTGAGGTTAATTTCTGCTGTCATGTTGCTAAATACTGAAGAGAAAACTTTTATCGTAGTGGATTTTTTCACTCATTTGGAATTGGACGTGCGTGTAGGCCAATTTTATCACACACTGCGTTACGTTTTCAGGAACAAATTCAAAAAACCCTCATAATAACGCTGTGATCATTAGTGTTCTTAAAAATGTTCGAAGTTCAGACAGTGCTGTGACACAGCGCTGCGTCAGGAAGACGCGTAGCCTGATTGGCGCATACTTTGTTGAAAACTATAATGGGAATTCTCTTATTGTAAATCGGGACCGATATAGGATCATTATTAGTCGTTTTATAGGACACCTCAGGAGATTTTGTTCCCTAAACCTGCCTTTTCGTTCCCAATGGTTCCAGTTAGATGGCGCAACCAGCCACACTGCCTTAGACAACATTGTTTTCTTTCAAGAAACTTTTGGCAACCGTCTCATCTCATTTAGAATAAACCTTCCTTACCCAACCCACTCACCCGACCTTACACCATCTGACCCTACGTCTGAGGAATGATGAAGGAGAAGTTTTTTTCCGTGATAAACCACCAACCACCATCTTCTAACTACGAAACAAAATAACCATGTATATATGATGAGCATAAAACAACTCCTCTTCACTTAAATATCGAAAACCTTCAAGAACGGTACGAGTGTTGCAATAAAATATTACAACAGTTTCAGTATTGTTTATTTTGTCGCTTACGGTATGTTCGTTATGAAATATTCCAGTTATGTTACATTAAAAATTGCCTAAGTATAGTGCAGATCACGTAACCGTACACTCCGCGAGGTCGTAGTAGGAGAGACGGGAGGTAGTGGGTTAGTATTAATAGTTTCCTACAAAAATCATTAGGACTATCAAAACACTGAGTTTCATGAGACGGTCGATATTAGATATATTACATTCGCTATGATATTACAAACAATCTTGGAATGTATGTAGATATATCGGATGCAGAAGCTGTTGATGTATAGAACATTCTGAATATGTAACATGTTTTCATAAGTGGTAGTACAAAAATATTCTCGTGCGGTCTCTCAGAGCCAAGTGTACGGTTACGTGGTTCGCACTATAATTACATAATTTTTAAAGTTATTTTTTTATATTACAGCTAAACTGGCCCCAATAGTAAATAATTCTAATTGTCGCCACGAGAGATCGACAGCTGACCGATAGCAAAACAGCTGTGTGGGCAAAGCTGGATTTTTCCGCTATAATATGGTTAAAAAAAATAAAAGCCGTCGAGGAGAATCTTACAGAGAGAGTAGTCGAGAGAGGACACATCTTCCTGGTAACCAAAGGATAACTTCCCGCGGCATGATATCTTCCCGAGGGAACTAGGTGGTAACTCATAATCCGAATGACGACTCACAACAGGTAAACGACTAATTTTAATATTTCTTTTATAGTTATTAGTTCTAAAATTTATTTGAACGCACTACCCACGGCCCATGGAGGATTATTTGTGTCAATTAGTTGTCCTAAATGCTATTTCAAAATTAATATTAATGATTTCTCGTTTTAGAAAATTCTTAGACGGTAGTGCGATTTTAGAATAGTAGCAGAGCGTGGTTTTTAAAATTATACAAGTCGTTGCTAAAATTATAAGAACAGTGGTTGTTTAAATTTATAAAAGCATGTGTTTTAAAATTGTAGAGTGGTGGTTTTAGAAATTATAAAAGAGTGTTTTTCTTTAAGAATATAAAATTATGTTTTTTAAGGAAATTTTTTTATCGTACGAAATTTTTAACGATTAGAGCTCCTCTTTAATACTTGGTTTGCAAAGAAACAAATTTCCCGGTAGTTATACATTTACAATTAAAGTAAAGCAAAAAAGTGTTCATAACAGTCGAGTGGCTTTAAAAGAAAAGGCTTAGTATGTTTAAAATTCTAAGTATTGAATCTTGCGTATATTTGTTCAACAAGCATTGTCTAAGCGAAAGCAAACCATATCTTGCCGAAAACAAAATAAATATATAAGCCTATTCATTCCTTTAGCGAGTTATTAAATTGTTACCTATGATTTTTCCCTCTCTATCTTCCGCTGATTTATGTAGCATTGTTCCGTAAATATGTTTGCTAATTTTCTTGTCCCGGAGTTTATTTATATAATTACTTGTTTGTGTCGTTTGTATATCTATATATTTAGTAAAATAATATATAATAAGTCCCCTACGGACGACGAACTAGATAACCTTTTTGATCAGATAAAGAGAAAAGGAGAACTTTTAAAGTTAGAGCTTGAGGTTCTTCGGTCTACGCACACAGTAAATAATTCAACTACGCAGGAACCCCAAAATGTAAGAATACGTGAGGCTAGCGAGTTTCCAGCCCCCACTAAACCGTCTCAAAGTGAAGCCTCTATAAATACTATAAAAGAGCATACAGCGGTACCTCCGAACTACTATCTCGTAGACCCTAATACGCGAAAATTCGGCATCCGGCCGAATATATTCTAAACACGATACCCATATCTTATGGACTAAACGTAGAGGTATTACTACGATTTCTTAAAACTAGTTTGAAGCTCTGTCTTTACTCCGATATCATACCGCGAATCCTAATTTTGTTAAGGCCCTGTGCGCAAGGACCCCTAGGGTATTGCATAGATAGGCACGCCGAATATCTACAATTCCATAAAGAAGCACTTTGCCGTTTATACCGCGTAGAAAAATGATAACTCTAATTCAGTCTCTCTTTTATAGACCACAAGGGCTCCGAGAGAGATTAGAATTATATATCGAAGATATTAAAGAAAATGCCGAGCTGCTCGCACTACATAAATCCGAATCCGATATTACCAGTGTTATAGTGGAAGGTATATCTCCAGCCGTTCGAAATTAAATAGTGTTTACAAAGCAACCGAATAACGTTAACGATCTCTACAAGATCTGTACTCAGGTAAATAGTTCGGAGCATATGGATTCCATGAGAGCCACAGCCAACCGGGAAGGACCCAGACCATATACCTAATCTTTAATAAGGAAACCGCGTTCGACTTGATCTGTTACAAATGCGGAGATAAAGGACATGAGGCATCAGAATGCCGCTTAGGACCGCAACAATTCCCCCAGCGATAGAGACCCAAATGCTAAAACATATATAAAGAAGGCACATGTTGAACAAATAAAAATGTACTCTGCCCCTATATACGACTGAATATATATATATATATTAGGTTAGGTTTGGTTGGAAAAGATTATTTAGATTTTTTGGACTAGTAGACTGACAGACTTACCTTGGTAAGAGTCCACTCTGTCTTCTTGAAATAGAAACACATGGTTAAGTGCTTCAGTAAGTCTGTCAGTCTCCTAGTCCAAAAAATCTCTCTCTCTCTCTCTCTCTCTCTCTATATATATATATATATATATATATATATATATATATATATATATATATATATATATAATCCTTACCAAATTTCAGAATGAAACCGGCGGATGCGTCATCATTCTGAAATAGACCAAAGTGATACTCACGAGGCAGCTGACTCACGAGTATACTATTAATTAATGATTACATATTTATAAGCGTCGTTGTGAGGGCTCCTGCCTAGGGCTACTAGGTGAAACCCGGTCAACGGCTCTGAAAGCGGATGAAGTTATTTAATGACTCAACGATGGATGAGGCGGATGAGCTGTGTTGCCTTGCACGAGGAGTCTTTACTCAAAGGCAAGGAGAAGGTGCTCCGAAATCAAACCAAATAATATTCATTATGATGAATAAGGAGAAGACTATTAAATGTACGGTGCAGGCAGTCGGATCCCCAGTACCGGCGGCCGTCGGGGGTGAGCGAGTGGGCCCCGGGTCGTCGTCAACCTGCGACTACTCTTCCCAGCGAGTGAATCACTTGCCTCAAAGGGAAGTAAATACTACAAGTGAAAGAGACCCTTTTTGTAAATCCTCTATGGTGCTTAGAACGCCACCAGAAAGTAAGTCAGAAGATGGCTTCGCGAGAGACAAATTGAAGAAAATGGAGCTGCTATGCAAAGAGTTGAAGAAAGAAATTGAAGAACTGAAAGATGAAAACAGAAAATTGAGAAACGCACAAAGTGAAGACAAACAAATGCATGAACTAGAAGAAGAGAAACAGGCTGAGAATTATTCTACTGATGAAGAGCAACTTACTCGTGAAACGGACTGGATCCTGAGTGGGTACAGATCACGTCGAAGCAAAAAAAGAAAAGCCGAATTGTCACCGAAGCTTTCACCACAGCCAAATACTAGTGGTACAGCAAAGATTACACAGTGAATTTAGAGAATAGAACGTCAGACGCCAGGTGGTACAGCGAGGATTGCATGGGGCATCCAGCGACGGGATCATCAGCCACCACCAATCAACTTAACTGGGGTGAATGACTATAACAGACTGTATGGAATTCTTAAGGCTGAGTCTAAGGATGACTTCAAAGTCTCCGCATTAAATAATAACGTATGGAAAATTAATGTGCAAGATCCAGACTCTTATAGAGCACTTACCAGTAGGCTAGAAATTGAAAACATTGAATGGTATTCTTACGAAAATATAAATGACAGGCCCCTGCGCGTAATGGTCAGAGGTCTACACGGCTCCTGTAGTAAGAAGGATATAATGAATGAGCTTCAAGGCCGGGGCTTTAAATTGCTGGATGTTGTAAATATTTTAAAGAAAGAAATCAAATCCAGTGAGCAGGGGCAGGTGGTGACTACTAATCGGGGTCTCCCATTGTTTATGCTCACATTCGACAAACAGGAAGACCCAAAGCGCGTGTTTGACATCAAGACGATACTCCATATTGTGATAAAAGTAGAAGCTCTGAGGAGGAATTCAAGGTCAATTCCTCAATGCAAAAGATACCAAGGGTTCAACCATACTCAATTTTACTGTCGAAGGGAAGCAAAGTGCGTGAAGTGAGCTGGCAAACACTTCACAAAAGACTGCACTGTTAGTAGACAGACTGTGCCAAAATGTATTAATTGTAAAGGGGAGCATCCGGCCAACTATAGAGGGTGTGAAGTCGCCAAAGAACTTCAGAAACAGGGAAATAATGTTAACTGTAAACCAGACAGACAACTAATAAGGCGAGCGCAGCCCGCCAGTGAAAGGCAACTTGAACTGCAGTTTAATTTAAGGGAAACCAAATTCGGTGAAAAATCGTTCGCTTAAGTAACAACCAACAAGTCCTTGAGAACTGTGTCATACGAAGAGGATGAAGCCTCATCCATAGGGCAAAAACTGGCTAATATCCATCATCGGCTAGAGGAGCAAGGTGAAATAAATAGAATCATATTGTACAGGCTCACCGAGCTAGAGAAGACTGTTAAAAAACCAGTTTCAATAAGCAACAATAGCGTATAACTTACGAATAGCCACATGGAATGCCAATGGGCTTCAAAATAAAATTCATGAATTGGAACTGTTTCTTAATAGTGAAAACATTGATATATGTCTTGTATCTGAAACACATTTTACACGACAAAATGTAGTTAAGGTGTGGGGGTTTGATATTTACTACACCAACCACCCATCAGGAATAGCAAGAGGAGGTTCTGCAGTGATTATAAAAAAAACTATTAGCCATTCTCTCGATCTGAAGATACAACTTGCTATAATGCAAGTCACTAGGATTCTGGTCTATCCAAAGAATAGAGAATCCCTCTCAGTTTCTGCAATCTATTGCCCACCACAGTTTGCACCAAGTCGACTACATTGAGCTTTTTACCAGCCTCGGTCGCAAGTTTTTGTTGGGTGGTGTCTTTAATGCAAAACATACCTTTTGGAGCTCCCGTCTAATAACTCCGAGAGGAAGGGTATTGTATGAAGCTGGATGCAAACAAAATTGTTACTTCTATTCAAATGGAAGGCCGACCTACTGGCCAACTGAAATCAGAAAACTGCCGGACTTGATTGACTTTTTTGTCGGAAGAGGGCTTGCAGGGTACTGCATTAGGACAGAAAGCTGTGGTGATCTCAGCTCTGACCACACATCGATCATTCTATCAATTAGCGAAAAACTCTAGTTATGACAAACGGCTCCTAAGTTGACAAGTGAAAGCACAGACTGGGAGAGCTTCCGGCTGGAGCTGGAAGATAAAATCGAGTTTGCTGTGCCTATAAGAAACAGCAACCAACTCGAAGATGAGGTGGAGAGGTTTGTCTATCACCTACAACTGGCTTCTTGGAACAACACCCTGACTCTATCAACAAGCCGGTTAACAATAAAAAATTCTGCACCATTGAGGTCCGTCTATTAGTGAAAAAGAAGCGGAAAGCTCGACGGCGATGGCATAAGACGCGTGATCCAGCTGACAAGACCACGCTAAATCGTCTCACTAATGAGCTACGAGACACCCTACGGCAAGTCAAGAGTGATGAAGTCAGCAATTATCTTCATGGTCTGACGGCAGATAAAGTAAATGACTATTCTCTGTGGAAAGCCACAAGTTCACTCAAGAGACCAAAAACACAAATACCACCCATCAGGGTTGGCAATCACACATGGGCTAAAACTGATAAGAAAAAGTAGAAGTCTTTGCGGACTATCTAGCAGATATCTTTACCCCTTTGCCAAGACAAACTGCCAGCGAAAATACCACGTACTTACGGAGGACTGATAACCTGATGATTCAACATGTCACCTTCAAAGAACTTCCGGAAGAATTAACAAAGGTTTCAAATAAAAAAACTCCCGGGTATGATCTGATCACTGAAGAGATCCTGAAGGAGCTGCCACACAGAGCTGTCATGAAACTTCTCCACTTGCTCAATGCGTGCTTCCAGTAAAAATCTGTTCCGAGACAGTGGAAGGTAGCTGAAATCTTAATCCAGGGAAACCACCGAATGAGAAAACATCTTATCGCCCGATATCATTGCTTCCAGTGACATTAAAGATTTTTGAGAGACTGCTGCTGAAACGACTTAAACCAATAATTGAAGAACGAGGCTTGGGTCCAAACCACCAATTCGGCTTCAGGAGCAAACACTCCACTGTAGACCAGGTGCACCGAATTGTAGAAGTAGTTGAGGAATCCTTGGAGTTGAAGAGGGTATGCTCTGGTGTCTTCCTCGATGTTTCCCAGGCATTTGATCGTGTTTGGCACGGTGGCTTACTATATAAAATTCATCGAGATCTTCCAGAAGAATTCTGGCAAATACTAAAGTCCTATCTGGCGGACAGAATCTTCCGCGTCAAGCAGGGTAGGGAGTACTCTGGTTTCAGGGACATCGTTGCTGGGGAGCCTCAGGGAGTGTCCTTAGACCGGTATTGTACCTGTTGTATACAAGGGACATACCTGTAAATGGGAATACAATTATGGCGACGTTTGCAGATGACACAGCTATCCTGTCTGTTGCACAAAATAAGGCTGACGCAACAGCTAAATTGCAGATCACCCTGGATAGTGTTAGTGAGTGAACTAGGCAGTGGCGCATAAAACTTAATGAAAATAAATCTGCTCATATTATTTTTACCAATAAGGCAGAGAGCAAAACTGACCTCATAATAAATAGCCGGGTTGTTCCTAATTGTAAGGAGGTGAAATGCCTAGGTTTAACATTGGACGCTAAATTGAACTGGAAATCTCATGTGAAGACAAAAAGAGATGAACTAGATGTAAGATACAGAAGACTAGCATGGCTCATGAAACGGTATTTGGAGTTAAGCCCCTACAATAAACTCCTTGTTTATAAGCAAGTGCTAAAGCCAGTATGGACATACGGCCTACCACTTTGGAGATGCACCAAGAGCAGCAATTTACAAGTAATAGAACGCTTCCAAAATAAAGTGTTGAGAGCTATAGTGGGAGCTCCATGGTACGTCCGTAACTATTATATACTTAGGGACCTCAAGATGAAGAGCGTGAGAGAGGAGGCCGCCACTGCAGCAGTAAATCACTTCGGGCGGCTCCAGGAACATACGAACCCTGCAACTATGCGTCTAGCTCACAGGATACCAGTGCATAGACTTAAGCGCGCTAAACCTTTGGACTTGATTCCAGAGCAACATTAAGTCAGTCTCGTTCATTGGAACAAGACGAACATTGTAATCTCCATCAGAAAGCAAGCTGCTAGATAGGATTTATATTAGTTGCAGTTTATAATAAATTAATTAAAAAAAAATAAAAAAGGCATTAGAATGCCGCTTGGGACCGCAACAATTCCCCCAGCGACAGAGACCCAAGTGATAAAACATATATAAAGAAGGCACATGTTGAACAAATAAAAATGTACTCTGCCCCTATATACGACTGAATATATATATATATATATATATATATATATATATATATATATATATATATATATATATATATGTATTTTAGGTTAGTTTTGGTTGGTAAAGATTATTTAGACTTTTTGGACTAGGTTAAGTGCTTTTATGTGTTTCTATTTCAAGACTACAGAGTGGACTCTTACCAAGGTAAGTCTGTCAGTCTCCTAGTCCAAAAAATCTATATCTATTTATCTATCTATCTATCTATCTATATATATATATATATATATATATATATATATATATATATAATCCCTACCAAATTTCAGAATGAAACCGGCGGATGCGTCATCATTCTGAAATAGACTAAAGTTATACTCACGAGGCAGCTGACTCACGAGTATACTATTAATTAATGTTTACATATTTATAAGTGTCGTTGTGTAACACACGAACAAGGTGAGAAGCGCACAGAGAGCGATACCTTGTGGTGTATTTACTTTGCATGTATAGTCTTTGTGCTGTTGTTATTTTCTGTGGATGTTTATATTTATATTTTTCTCCTATGGTTGGAGATATTATGATGAGGTGTAGGGAAAATCCACCGAATGAGAAAGAGAGAGAGAGAGAGACAGAGAATAAACTAGTCACATTAGGGGGATATACGGTCATCATGGGAGTTGGCGCAGGACACGCTGAGACCGGCCATCCCGTATGTGGTATCTGCCCATCCTCTATGATACCGTCTCAAGATCTAAATTGATACACCCTGACCGCACACCCACTCAAGGGGGTTCATGTCGCACCTTCCCCCGGTTATAGTTTCGCGGGGTCTGTAACGTTATTCTTTTATATTACTGCCAAACTAGTTCTCATAGTAAATAATTCTAATTGTCGCCACGAGTGACCGACAGCTGACTGATTGCAAAACAGCTGTGCGGGCAAAGTTTGATTTTTCCCCTATAATTTTGTTGGAAAAATATAAAAGAGTCATCGAGGAGAGTCTTATAGAGAGAGTAGTCGAGAGAGGACACGTCTTCCTGGTGACCAAAGTAGAACATCCCACGGCATGCTATCTTCCCGAGGAAACCAGGTGGTAACTCAACAGGTAAACTCCTAATTTAATATTACTTTTTTATTTAATAGTTCTAAAATTTATTTGAATGCACAGTCCACGGCCCGTGGAGGTTTATTTGTGTCAATTAGTTGTTCTAAACGCTATTTCAAAATTAATATTAATGATTTCTCGTTTTAGCAAATCCTTCGACTACAGTGCGATTTCAAATTATTACAAGGGACCTAATATAAATAAACTGCATCTGTAAGTTAGATGAGGTCTTCATTTTAATTTTTTTAAATGCCTCTCATTTTTACGTAATTAAATTCAAATATTTCATTTGTAAACATAAACATATTATACCTAACTTGGATATATGTTTATAAAGAGTTAGATATAGAGTTGATGAAGTGACACTAATGTTTATAAATGTCAGATACTTCAAGGGATGCATTAAAAATATTTAACGTCCTCAAGCGTATTTAAATATGTTCCAGTTCATCAGCGGGAATTGTTTAACACTTAGAATGAATTTCATACTGCGTTTGATCTGGTCGTTTATTATAAACCCCAAGTAACCCTTTGTTATTTTAATAAAGGAGTTCAAATAACCGTTTTTCCGTACTAAAACCAAAGTACGCAATCATGTATACAATACCGTTTTACCTTGATCTGAATTACTATTTGAATAAAAAAAGCCTTGTGTTCCTCTAATCGATTATTTATATTAAGTGGAAATACTTGAACAAAAAAATTATAAAATACTTTTGTTGTTCGTGCACAGTGTTTAAAATAGCTTTATTTATGTACATTTGTGTTTTACAACTTTAAATAAAATTTACCAATGCTACGTTTAAAATACCTTATATTCATAATGTCAGAGTTAATTCAGTTTCATTTAAATTAGACTTTAACTTTTTAAAATAAAAAATAAGTAATATAAAAAAATTATGTCAATTCCTACTTGAGTCAACAAAGAGAAATTTTATTTTAATTACTTTTTATTTTATAATTACAATTAAAATAAATATGTGTATACATATGACAGAATCACATTATTAGGTGGAAATATAGAAAGCAAACTTTCTTCCAATTTTCTATTTTCCCTCTATACAGTATATGGTGATGGACTATTAATTTTGTTTGCTACTATTTATTCACGTTCTTTTTATTAGAACGTGGCAAGAACTTTTTAAAATTTAATTAATGAATAAATATTTGAAAAAACTTTATTAACATTAATTGTCCTCCACAATAGGATTAAAAATATGTACTTAAGTTGAACTAGAATGGAAGAATAAAAACATATTACAATATATATATATATATATATATATATATATATATATATATATATATAGAGAGAGAGAGAGAGAGAGAGAGAGAGAGAGAGAGAGAGTATGAACTAATAGAAGGAATTGCTTGATAATAAATTTGATTATTTTTATTTTGTTATAAAATAAACAATAAAAATAGTATTTTTCATGTGATAATTTTTGCTGTTACTGTATTAATCGCATAATATTAATTTACAACTAAAATATATTTGAGTACAGTTTCCTGCCTTGTACTTCTTTTACTAAGAATCGTAAACTAAAAAGTACGATTCTAGTTTTGAAAATGGAGTCACTCCGAAACGCGTCAACAGAGAAAAATATTGTAACGTTTATTAAAGGCAGAAAACTATACTCAAATAAACAGAATTATTCCTAACAGAAATGAAGATGAGTATAATAACAATTTGTAATTTAGAGTTAAAATTTATTAATAGTGTAAATTTAACTTTTATTAGTTAAAATGTAACTTGAGTGTAAAATTTAATAATATATAACATCGTGTGAACTTCATAAAAAATACACACAACTTGCATTGTATAACTTCAATCTAGACACGAATAGAAACTTTCATATATTTAAAACTATCGTTTAATAAACGACGTGATGTTAAAATGTCAATTTTAAAAAGTCAAAAAGTTGCAAAGTGAAATTGCTAATTGAGTAAGAAATACATTTGTTTAATTCAATCGAAGTAGAAACAGTTGAATGTTTTAATTTCGCGTGGCACAAATGAATAAATAAACCCAGAAGCTTTGAGGCAATTCAAATACTGCATGTTTTATTCGACTTATTTTCATTCTAGGGTAGAAAACCTATAGCATTATATAAAAATCCAATGGTGTATGTTTGTATGTCTGTGTGTTAGTCAATCACTTAAAAATTACTGCGTCCATTGAGCGATGTTTTACACGGACATTCTTAGGGCCTCTGGTTAACATGTATGTCTATTTTTATTTAGTAAGTGGTATTTTTATTTATTTATTCCATCAAGTTCCGCCCCACTGGTTTTAAAAACTCCCTTAACACTCAATTATCTGTGCTCAATTATATATTTGGCTTAATAAGCAGATAGTAAATGTGTTTTAATCACCTGTAAAATTCACTTTTAATCACATTTAAAAATGTCTTCTGTACTTGTTTATGTGCTACAAAATAGAAACTGAACGCCTACTGTACATTAAGCTCAACTGAAAAAAACTCGGAGCCGAGAGCTGCGTACATCTAAGAGATGGAACGCTGAGTGCCAATGATCTTGGTCAAGCTGTTATCCTTCCTTCATGTTTTGTAGGATCTCCGAGGTATTTGAGCGAAAGAGCACAACACGCATTGACGTAAGTTGAACTCTACGGTTGACCGGACTTATTTATAACCTCAACTTGAAACTCAAAATGGGCCGAAATACTGGAATCTTTGCTCCCAGGGCAGAAAATAACAGTCAGGCATGACGGTATTTTTCATCCACCTTATTCTGTTGTATAATTCAGTTCACTATAGTTCTACAGATAATACACCAGTATTACCCAACTTCATCAGTTGTGTTCAAATGTCCTTATCAGTTATTTTTAGGTGTCTACAGAAGGTCAACGGGCTATAAATATCGTTCTTTATTTACGCTGTAAGTTTCGAAAGTCGAGAAAAATCCCTTAGAAAGCACAAATGTCTAGTCTTGTGCGTGACATATCAGAAAATAAACTCTCTTGAAGCAAACAATGACGACATTCATGATTAGTGGACTGGTCTTTATTCCCGCTATCCGGATCGGGCTGTCACCACATTGATCTGGATATGAGGGGTTTTACTGCAATTGGGTTCATTAGAAGCCCTATTTTTTCTAATTCACAGGAACTTTCCGTGTAACCCGAGTTTTCGGTAATCCGAGGGCGTCTCGATCCCATCCATCTTAAACTATCGAGACCACTGTATACATCAACCCAAATAAAAGACGTAATTCCTAAATAAATTCTAATTAAATACCAAGGTAGAAAGCTATAACACGTTTTATATCAAAGATCTACCATTTATTGAAACTCGCCGTGGCTGTATTCTAACAGTGCTTCCCAGTATTTTAACACTGCGACCCAGTATTTACACACTGTTTTGATTGATTTGAAATGCGGTATACACTTTCAATGTTTTAATTAGAGACATTGTTTACAAACACAACAATTAAATCAAATAATCATTTTGGTTTTCATTCTTCATTTCACAAGATATTTATCCTTTGTTGAAAGATTAACCTAATATTTTAAATAATGTTGTGTTATATTTATTTATTTGAATTTATATTAAGTTAATTTATATTGATGTAGCTTGATGAAATATGTTAGTAGTATCAAAGCACTGATGAAGGCGGCATTGTTGTCGAAACGAGTCTGTTTCTTTTAATAAACTAATGTGTAGTGATATTTAAAGTAAACGGTTTTAATGTTTACCGTTGCATTTATATGTCGGCTGTTTTTCCTGGTGGAGTATTGCGAGGAACGACCGGGATGCCTATTTTGAGTGAGAATTATTTGTAGAGTTACATGTTGTATGTATATTAATTCCTAATGATTTTTATTTTCTTCTGGCTATTGTTGTTACTTACAAAATTTTAATCAATAAAGACTCCCAAAGTTAATCATTACTTTAAAAAAACGGGAAAACTGGTCATTTTATATGAAAAAACAGAATAATATTGTTTTCTAGACTTTAGCATATTATAAATTATTAACTACTAGTTCTATTAACTATTTTAAACATTTAAAATGTAAAATATTTAAAATCATTTGCTAAGCCATAATTACATATTAATACATATTCTATATTATACATAGTACATGTATGGTTGCTACCATACATCGAAAAAATACTGCGTACTGGGGTTAATTAGGGGTCTTCTGACCGGGAAGAATGGTATTACAGTGATACCCTGATCAGATCTACAAAGGGCCGGAAAGGAGAAAGGGTTTAGTGGGTATTCGCCAGGAGTCCCACACACCAGGTCTGCCAGTGCAGACTTGATGGTGCGTAAATGCATTCCACTTCCAAAGCAAAAAATAGTTAATTAAAAATTTTTTAAATAGTACATTATAGTACATAATACAATATACAAATACATCGGTACATTTGTTCCGTATCATTTATAAAAAGTCGCCGGGAAAACATTTTTCAATTCATTCTTACTTAGGTCAATAAAGAGATTTTATTCCAGTTACAATTATTAAATAATTACAATTAATATATATATATATATATATACATATATATATATATATATATATATATATATATATATATATACATGTGCATAGAAAGCAAAATTAATTTTTAAAATAACTAATTAATATTTCAAAAAATTTTATTAACATCAAATGTCATCCACTACAAGTTTTAGAAGAATGTATTTGAACTTGAGTGGATAGATAAAAAGTATTTTAATAACGATTAAAAATGTGAACAAGATACAGTATATAAATATAAACCTTTTAAATAAAAGCATTTCAAATAAAATAATTGTTTAATTTATATTATTTCTCTTGTGTTTGAAATATTTTTAAATATTTATATATAGGCCTATATATATGAATTTGTAATAATGAAACAATTTATAAACTGAAACCTTTAGACCCTATTAAATTCCTACAATTAGTTCACACTTTCTCTCACTCTCTTTCAATGTATGTTTATATATGTGTGTGTGTGTGTGTGTGTGTGTGTGTGTGTTTGTGTGTCTGAGTGGGTGTGTGTGTATGTGTATCTTGTTCAAATTTTCAATCATTAATAAAATACTTTTTATTTATCCACTCAAGTTCAAATACATTTTTTAAACTTTGTAGTGGTGACAGTTGATGTTAATACAGTTTTTACAAATAATAATTAATGAATTAAAAACATAATAACAATTAATTTCTGCTTTTTATTTTGCCAATTAACATTACGATTCTATCATGTGTATACATATTTATATTGATTGTAATTATTTAATAAAAAGTAACTGAAATAAAGTTCTGTTTATTCACCTAATTAGGAATCGACTTTTATTATTATTTTTTTTGTATATATTGTTTTTAAATAGTAAGATCTCCGTCTTGCCAGTGTTACACACAGATCTGAATATGAAGGTTGCTTCTTTGGCATTTTCGTTTTGCTGCGATGACGTATGTTATGCACACGCTATCAACAAATCCAAGTGGTTTTATGAGTTTATATCACCTTGAAGATGACCATGTGTACTGGCTTGCAATCGCGTTTTTATGTGAAACAAGAAAAGTTAAACTTTCCATTTGGGCAGCTTGATAATCCCGAAGAATTCATGAAAGTTTCATTCTTTCATTCATCAGGATTGGATTCCTTCAGGCTCACTTTTATTTCCACTTTCAGACAGTTCAAGCTTATCCAAATAAATTCCAACTTCTTTACATTACGAACAACGCTAATACAGAAAGTTAGCTCATTATATCTCTTTAGATTTAGAGGCGAAGACGGGCTTTGTTACGTGAGGGGGGAGTAACAGCTCATCAGGAGTATTTTGATTACCGTTGATAGATGGATACACGCATAAGATAATCATTATACACGGAATTAAAGGACACGCTTGTACATCGACCTCGAACCAAACTTTATACTCTTCATTCAGTCTTCCAAATAAATCCTCTAGCTTTATATATACTTCCTAATTTTTCGTCCCTACTTCTACAAAATGCAATTGTTCAAAAAACCATAAAATAATACTTTTTAAGCCTTAGAGCCAAATGAGTAAAATTTTCAAACATTTATTGCTATAAAAATATAACTATGAAGGTGTTTTCTACTTATTTGTTGATTGTTAAACACTGAATTGAAGTACATGCTTGTACATCAACTTCCACTCATAATAAATGGCCTAATTTTTTGTTCCTACTTCTACAAAATGTCATTGTTCAACGAACCAAAAATATTATAATTTTCAAACCTTAAACCCAAATTATTTTCAAACAATTCTTGCAACAAAAATATAACTATTGAAAAGGCGGTCTACTAATTTGTTGCTTATTATATTAAAAATTCATTATATAATATTGAATCATAATTAATTATTGATTATTATTATAACCACCAATAGAACAGTGGTACACGTATTTGTTGATAGTTACAATAGTTTACCTGATTGTTGACAGTTATAACAGTGGTCATAATAGTCTCATAGCAATTATTTTATTGCTGTGATAATGAATTATCTGAAATTTAACATTGATATTGATTTTAGAACTTGTTCATGCTGAACACTTTGTTCACACCTTAAATTCTTGGATATACAATTGTCTCTTTACGAAAAAAATATAACTTTTAAAGATTTAAAAAATCAGGCTGTGAAAAATTTAATAAAATTTAAAACAAATTTTAAAAAAAGAATTCGATTTGTCACAACCGAACAAGAATTTTGTTTAGAGACATTTAAATTCAGATTTTTTTAACTTAACGACAACATTTTGCGATTTATATTTTTAAAAACAATCTTATTTTTTACGCCTATATTTGTGTCCTAATAATGTTTGCTTTGCAATTGTTTAGAAAGTCAATAAAATTGTAAATATATTTACTTCAGACAATATTCAAAATATATGTAAACTTCTACGAATATGCCAAGGTAGCCACAGTCCACTTTGTAAATTCTAGTTTAGCCCATGTATTATTTCCCTTCAGAGACCTCAGGTCTTACAAAACTGTTTTTGTTCTATAAATTATGGGCGGAAAAAATCACAAATATGAAAATCTTTTCCTCCGTATCCACCCAATCAGCATGGCTTCTCGTCCACTTCATGCATCTTCATTTCACAAATGAAGACGTATCTGTTTGAAGCTCGATCAGACAAAACATCTCGGGACAAAGTCTACGAATGTGGCCAAATGCTTTAAGGAGCTGTTAGTAAGTGTGTCCCGGACAGGTACTAAGCTAAGCGAGATGGGGGGGGGGGGTTCTGTATAGTGTGATGGTGCGATGCGCGATCGATCAGTACAGTCAACTCCAAAATGGCTACTGTACCGGACTTGCCTCTATTCAGGCCTTCCGCCCCTTCTTATTTACGAAATTCACCTCTAATACATGCCTTATATAATACACCCACCGATCGACCAAAGTCCGTCATATTGTTCACATTTCGATGTTACAAATTTGATCAAAAACCTTGTGAACGTTGCATGGTATGCGGTGGAAATAAATCATCAATAGAAGTAAATTGCTGTTATTTAAGTTCGAATCTAGATTAGTAAAATATCTGGCGTTAGTGATTATTTTTCATTTTATTATTTTTGTTAGATTTCAGGAGCAATATTGGAATGATCAGTTTTCAAATGGTTTTGATAATTTGTCGCCACAACTGAAAGTTAATTAGGAAAAATATTTTTTTCCTTAACGGCAAATCTTCAACGTATAAATAAAAAATAAAAACAAATATTTCATCACTAATTTCTATTTGCTAAAATCAAGTCATGTATTTGATAAAATCCCACTGAAGATTTTCCTGTGAATTCCCTCATGGCAATACAAAATAATAGTATGGTTTTCCAAATTATTTACTAGTATACACTAGTTATATTGTTCATTTTGCATTAGCAGATATTGTTACCTTAGTGATGAAAAGGTTCCGATGCTTTTGCTGTTTTATCCCGAACAATATCGTACATTAGAACAGGTTTTTTGAAGTGTGTTTCTTCGTTTTTATCTCAGTGCTTTCCTTCCAAAATAAAGAAAAAAGCTGACGTAGATTAATTATTAACTACGTTACTTTTACTTAGTAAATTTAAAAATAAAAATGTAAATTTAAAAGACAATGTCTGAATTAGAAATAGAATCGTAATGTATAACATGCAGTGAAAAAATAATCAAATATGAACGTGTTAATATAAAAAAATATTCTTGTTCACAGAAATAACAAAATTAAACGAAAGAAGTTTATTTTTAAAATTTAAACAAAATTTAAAACCACTTTTTATGTCCTAAAACTGTTCTAAAATTTTCAATTTAGAACATTCGACGTTTTCGAACAGTTTTATTTCAATTAAGTTTTTACTATCACGAACGAAACACAATGAGGAATGCATTTACCCAGATTCATTAGCTTCAGTACTGGTTAATAATCATGTTTACACTGGCAGAGGTTATTGTTGAATAAATGCGGTTGGTTTGCGAGTCACGTATTCGTAGCAGGTATCGATGAAAGCCCTTAATTTATAACCGACTAATATGAGTAGCTTATACAATAACTCGTAACTTACAGACTTTATTTAGTATTCTTTTATGTTCCCAAATGCCCCCTTAAGTAACTAAAGAAGACATCTTGATTGTAACATTATTTTAGTTAATAAAATAATATCATTATTAATACCAGCATTCGAAAACGAATCGAAAGTTTTTTTTTCAATTGAGAATTTGTTCATTAATAATATCTGTAAAAATGGTAAAGATATCAGATTTCTGCAAAGCATATAAAAAAGTTTAATGTAGTTAAAAGTTTAGCCGGTTAAAAAGTGAAAATTCTAAATTTTTTGTTACTATCCGAGTGATACTAAACTAAGTGATAAAGAAACTTGGTGCTACTAATTATATTTTTCAAATACCAATTTTAAGATTCAAATTATTTATAATATATTTAATTAATGAAACGACCTTTCAAGTAGATATCTCATATATATATATATATATATATATATATATAACACAAATTCATTAATGCACAATTATTCAAATTGGTTAACTTCGTAGTTAAAGAGATTTAATATTTTAAATGAGTGTAATTAGTACATAATTTTCTTTTGTTCAATTTTGTTTATATTTCGACCTCATAAATAATAAATTCTTTATTTGTATTTTTCCTTAAAAGTCTCTTTCTTGAAACATACCACTTATTAATGCAATTAGAATGCTCGTAGCTTTGCAGGTTAATTATTACTTATGTAACATATAAAACATCTATCATCATAATAAATAATGTTACGTGGTTAATCGAAACACGAATGAAAACTACACTTAGCTATATATGTCGTGAATCTGGAGTTCTGTATTAAGTTATTATAAGTATATTATACAAGAACTATTAGTAAATTATACAAAATTTATAAGTAAATTCTACCTCACAAGTTTGATTAACTCAATTATTGAATTATTCTCAATTGCCGCTGGCGATGGTGTTGCAAAATCATGAACTTCTGAACGACGAAACTAACTGCAAATTCGATACAAACGTGTACACAATAATTTTTATACAAATTGTATATGACAAAGACTTCTGGGAAACCCCTAACATAAATATAAAAGGTCTGGTTAAATACAAATAAAATAATTAGCTTATATAAATAATCAAGTTGACAAAGTAATGAATCTGTGTGTGTATATGTTACATGTTTCAATTGGATTTAATTTTGATTCTGGACTCTAATGCGCAATAAACAATATATTAATAGCGTTAAACATTCAATGTAATTTAATGTTTGAAGAGAGGTTTCAAATATTTCATGGTTAAAAGCAAATAGATTAATTAATTAAATGAGCTTCAAAAAGTTACTTTTGGTGTAATTCCAGTGCAATATTCTGCTAGCTTTATTATTTAATTCTTTAGTAAACATATAAAAAAATATAACACACCCACAACAATTTCTAATATCTTCAGACAAATTGCAACAATTGAATTGCCCTAAATATACTGTATTTTAGACACTGAAAATGTAGTTGCAAAAACTACTTTATTGTGCTAGGACGATAACTTATTCTTTTAGTAAGTATATATAACAAACAACTCCCAATTAAGTCTTTAACAACATAATTATACTTTATTTTCGCCTCTAATGATGACAACGTATCTACTAAAACGTGTTTTGAAAGTTGTTTAATTTCTTAGTAAAATACAGTACATCGATACCACAAGACAATCTCAAAACTACAATATTCTGCTTGTGGTTATATTTAATCCTCTAATAGGCATACAAACATAACAGTGTTAAACTCCGTCACACATGTAACAACTTCGATGCCATAAATATACTATATTCGTCACTGATGATGACAACGTTTTTGCTGAAACGAGTTTAAGATTTGTTTTATTATTTTCTATGTGCGATACAGTACACACAGTTTCTTGTTATTAAATTGAATAAATCGATTAAATAAATAGGAAAACGGTTGATCATCGTATAAAAGGTAATTATTATGGTAATGCAATCTTTCGACAACTGGTTGCCCTTATCAAGCCTGAAAACAATATTACATGTTTTAATTGCACTTATAAAATACTAATACATTCATTATAATAATTTAAAACTTAATAAAATGCAACATATTTAGTCAAAAATTAATGCAACAGCCCACCAAGTAGTGAGAGTATTAAAATCATAAAATAAATTAAAACAATAACGACACTACGAGTATATATTTAAACATATTTACATAAAACAATATTTACATAAAAAAACACACACAAAATAACAAAACAAAACAAAGATTAAAAAAGCAACCATACAAATTATCACTAATAAAACATTTACTAATTCTAAGAGTTTTTATTTACACAACAATGGTCTATACATACTACGTAACTTATCCAAATCATTTTTAATATTGACACCATTCTTCTGTAAGTTAATATGGACAAATTCAGAATAAGTCCTCTTCCTCCAGTTGGACATATTATCCACTAATAAAACATTTACTAATTCTAAGAGTTTTTAATTTACTCAACAATGGTTTATACATGCTACATAACTTATCCAAATCATTTTTAATATTGACACCATTCTTCTGTAAGTTAATATGGACAACTTCAGAATAATTCCTCTTCCTCCAGTTGGACATATTATCCACTAATAAAACATTTACTAATTCTAAGAGTTTTTAATTTACTCAACAATGGTTCATATTACATAACTTATCCAAATCATGTTTAATATTGATACTATTCTTCTGTAAGTTAATATGGACAACTTCAGAATAAGTCCTCTTCCTCCAGTTGGACATATTATCCACTAATAAAACATTTATTAATTCTAAGAGTTTTTAATATACACAACAATGGCTTACACATATTACATAACTTATGCAAATCATTTTTAATATTGACACCATTCTTCTGTAAGTTAATATGGACAACTTCAGAATAAGTCCTCTTCCTCCAATTGGACATATTATCCACTAATAAAACATTTACTAATTCTAAGAGTTTTTAATTTACACAACAATGGTTTACACATATTACATAACTTATCCAAATCATTTTTAATATTGACACCATTCCTCTGTAAGTTAATATGGACAACTTCAGAATAAGTCCTCTTCCTCCAGTTGGACGCATTATCCACTAATAAAACATTTATTAATTCTAAGAGTTTTTAATTTACACAACAATGGTTTACACATATTACATAACTTATCCAAATCATTTTTAATATTGACACCATTCTTCTGTAAGTTAATATGGACAACTTCAGAATAAGTCCTCTTCCTCCAGTTGGACATATTATCCACTAATAAAACATTTACTAATTCTAAGAGTTTTTAATTTACACAACAATGGTTTACACATATTACATAACTTATCCAAATCATTTTTAATATTGACACCATTCTTCTGTAAGTTAATATGGACAACTTCAGAATAAGTCCTCTTCCTCCAGTTGGACATATTATCCACTAATAAAACATTTACTAATTCTAAGAGTTTTTAATTTACACAACAATGGTCTATACATACTACGTAACTTATCCAAATCATGTTTAATATTGATACTATTCTTCTGTAAGTTAATATGGACAACTTCAGAATAAGTCCTTTTCCTCCAGTTGGACATATTATCCACTAATAAAACATTTACTAATTCTAAGAGTTTTTAATTTACACAACAATGGTTTACACATATTACATAACTTATCCAAATCATGTTTAATATTGATACTATTCTTCTGTAAGTTAATATGGACAGCTTCAGAATAAGTCCTCTTCCTCCAGTTGGACGCATTATCCACTAATAAAACATTTACTAATTCTAAGAGTTTTTAATTTACACAACAATGGTTTACACATATTACATAACTTATCCAAATCATTTTTAATATTGACACCATTCCTCTGTAAGTTAATATGGACAACTTCAGAATAAGTCCTCTTCCTCCAGTTGGACGCATTATCCACTAATAAAACATTTACTAATTCTAAGAGTTTTTAATTTACACAACAATGGTTCATATTACATAACTTATCCAAATCATGTTTAATATTGATACTATTCTTCTGTAAGTTAATATGGACAACTTCAGAATAAGTCCTCTTCCTCCAGTTGGACATATTATCCACTAATAAAACATTTATTAATTCTAAGAGTTTTTAATATACACAACAATGGCTTACACATATTACATAACTTATGCAAATCATTTTTAATATTGACACCATTCTTCTGTAAGTTAATATGGACAACTTCAGAATAAGTCCTCTTCCTCCAATTGGACATATTATCCACTAATAAAACATTTACTAATTCTAAGAGTTTTTAATTTACACAACAATGGTTTACACATATTACATAACTTATCCAAATCATTTTTAATATTGACACCATTCCTCTGTAAGTTAATATGGACAACTTCAGAATAAGTCCTCTTCCTCCAGTTGGACGCATTATCCACTAATAAAACATTTATTAATTCTAAGAGTTTTTAATTTACACAACAATGGTTTACACATATTACATAACTTATCCAAATCATTTTTAATATTGACACCATTCTTCTGTAAGTTAATATGGACAACTTCAGAATAAGTCCTCTTCCTCCAGTTGGACATATTATCCACTAATAAAACATTTACTAATTCTAAGAGTTTTTAATTTACACAACAATGGTTTACACATATTACATAACTTATCCAAATCATTTTTAATATTGACACCATTCTTCTGTAAGTTAATATGGACAACTTCAGAATAAGTCCTCTTCCTCCAGTTGGACATATTATCCACTAATAAAACATTTACTAATTCTAAGAGTTTTTAATTTACACAACAATGGTCTATACATACTACGTAACTTATCCAAATCATGTTTAATATTGATACTATTCTTCTGTAAGTTAATATGGACAACTTCAGAATAAGTCCTTTTCCTCCAGTTGGACATATTATCCACTAATAAAACATTTACTAATTCTAAGAGTTTTTAATTTACACAACAATGGTTTACACATATTACATAACTTATCCAAATCATGTTTAATATTGATACTATTCTTCTGTAAGTTAATATGGACAGCTTCAGAATAAGTCCTCTTCCTCCAGTTGGACGCATTATCCACTAATAAAACATTTACTAATTCTAAGAGTTTTTAATTTACACAACAATGGTTTACACATATTACATAACTTATCCAAATCATTTTTAATATTGACACCATTCCTCTGTAAGTTAATATGGACAACTTCAGAATAAGTCCTCTTCCTCCAGTTGGACGCATTATCCACTAATAAAACATTTATTAATTCTAAGAGTTTTTAATTTACACAACAATGGTTTACACATATTACATAACTTATCCAAATCATTTTTAATATTGACACCATTCTTCTGTAAGTTAATATGGACAACTTCAGAATAAGTCCTCTTCCTCCAGTTGGACATATTATCCACTAATAAAACATTTACTAATTCTAAGAGTTTTTAATTTACACAACAATGGTTTACACATATTACATAACTTATCCAAATCATTTTTAATATTGACACCATTCTTCTGTAAGTTAATATGGACAACTTCAGAATAAGTCCTCTTCCTCCAGTTGGACATATTATCCACTAATAAAACATTTACTAATTCTAAGAGTTTTTAATTTACACAACAATGGTCTATACATACTACGTAACTTATCCAAATCATGTTTAATATTGATACTATTCTTCTGTAAGTTAATATGGACAACTTCAGAATAAGTCCTTTTCCTCCAGTTGGACATATTATCCACTAATAAAACATTTACTAATTCTAAGAGTTTTTAATTTACTCAACAATGGTTCATATTACATAACTTATCCAAATCATTTTTAATATTGACACCATTCTTCTGTAAGTTAATATGGACAACTTCAGAATAAGTCCTCTTCCTCCAGTTGGACGCATTATCCACTAATAAAACATTTATTAATTCTAAGAGTTTTTAATTTACACAACAATGGTTTACACATATTACATAACTTATCCAAATCATTTTTAATATTGACACCATTCTTCTGTAAGTTAATATGGACAACTTCAGAATAAGTCCTCTTCCTCCAATTGGACGCATTATCCACTAATAAAACATTTATTAATTCTAAGAGTTTTTAATTTACACAACAATGGTTTACACATATTACATAACTTATGCAAATCATTTTTAATATTAACACCATTCTTTTGTAAGTTAATATGGACAACTTCAGAATAAGTCCTCTTCCTCCAGTTGGACATATTATCCACTAATAAAACATTTACTAATTCTAAGAGTTTTTAATTTACACAACAATGGTTTACACATATTACATAACTTATCCAAATCATTTTTAATATTGACACCATTCCTCTGTAAGTTAATATGGACAACTTCAGAATAAGTCCTCTTCCTCCAGTTGGACATATTATCCACTAATAAAACATTTATTAATTCTAAGAGTTTTTAATATACACAACAATGGCTTACACATATTACATAACTTATGCAAATCATTTTTAATATTGACACCATTCTTCTGTAAGTTAATATGGACAACTTCAGAATAAGTCCTCTTCCTCCAGTTGGACATATTATCCACTAATAAAACATTTACTAATTCTAAGAGTTTTTAATTTACTCAACAATGGTTCATATTACATAACTTATCCAAATCATTTTTAATATTGACACCATTCTTCTGTAAGTTAATATGGACAACTTCAGAATAAGTCCTCTTCCTCCAGTTGGACGCATTATCCACTAATAAAACATTTATTAATTCTAAGAGTTTTTAATTTACACAACAATGGTTTACACATATTACATAACTTATGCAAATCATTTTTAATATTGACACCATTCTTCTGTAAGTTAATATGGACAACTTCAGAATAAGTCCTCTTCCTCCAGTTGGACATATTATCCACTAATAAAACATTTATTAATTCTAAGAGTTTTTAATATACACAACAATGGCTTACACATATTACATAACTTATGCAAATCATTTTTAATATTGACACCATTCTTCTGTAAGTTAATATGGACAACTTCAGAATAAGTCCTCTTCCTCCAGTTGGACATATTATCCACTAATAAAACATTTACTAATTCTAAGAGTTTTTAATTTACTCAACAATGGTTCATATTACATAACTTATCCAAATCATTTTTAATATTGACACCATTCTTCTGTAAGTTAATATGGACAACTTCAGAATAAGTCCTCTTCCTCCAGTTGGACGCATTATCCACTAATAAAACATTTATTAATTCTAAGATTTTTTAATTTACACAACAATGGTTTACACATATTACATAACTTATGCAAATCATTTTTAATATTGACACCATTCTTCTGTAAGTTAATATGGATAACTTCAGAATAAGTCCTCTTCCTCCAGTTGGACATATTATCCACTAATAAAACATTTACTAATTCTAAGAGTTTTTAATTTACACAACAATGGTTTACACATATTACATAACTTATCCAAATCATTTTTAATATTGACACCATTCTTCTGTAAGTTAATATGGACAACTTCAGAATAAGTCCTCTTCCTCCAGTTGGACGCATTATCCACTAATAAAACATTTATTAATTCTAAGAGTTTTTAATTTACACAACAATGGTTTACACATATTACATAACTTATCCAAATCATTTTTAATATTGACACCATTCTTCTGTAAGTTAATATGGACAACTTCAGAATAAGTCCTCTTCCTCCAGTTGGACGCATTATCCACTAATAAAACATTTAATAATTCTAAGAGTTTTTAATTTACACAACAATGGTTTACACATTTTACATAACTTATCCAAATCATTTTTAATATTGACACCATTCTTCTGTAAGTTAATATGGACAACTTCAGAATAAGTCCTCTTCCTCCAGTTGGACATATTATCCACTAATAAAACATTTACTAATTCTAAGAGTTTTTAATTTACACAACAATGGTTTACACATATTACATAACTTATCCAAATCATTTTTAATATTGACACCATTCTTCTGTAAGTTAATATGGACAACTTCAGAATAAGTCCTCTTCCTCCAGTTGGATGCATTATCCACTAACAAAACATTTACTAATTCTAAGAGTTTTTAATTTACACAACAATGGTTTTACATTGGATGCATTATCCAGTGTAACCTAAATCGAGTTTTTAAATAAACTTAACTAAATCAATGTTTACCACTGTGTGTGTTAGGTTTGGATACTTCGTGTAAACAATTATGAAAAATTACATGTAACTTTATTTTACAAAATATTATTATTTATCAACAAATATTATTAATTTGTTTAAATTTAATGAAACAATTTTAGCTTTATAAGGGAGAAAAACATAAGTGATAACAAATGATTCCATAAAACAGCTGATTTTATGTTGTAGGTTATGTAGTAGAACAGCTGTTTCAACGAGTAAGTTATGTTACTTTATTTATATTTCTTGTAATTAATTATTATTATAAATTAATAAAATAAAATTTTTCTTTGTTGACTCGAGTAGGAATTGAGTTTAATACATTTTTGTTTATGAAATATTACAATTTTTTCTAGACAGAGGTGAATAAAAATTTTAACTATTAGAAAAAATTAACTAAAAAATATTTTACATTAAGTTAATTAGAGTTTAGCTAGTGAGAACAATTCACAACGGTAAAAATTAAAACCGTTTACTCTAAATGTCATTACACATTAGTCTATTAAAACAAACAGTCTAGTTTCGACGACGATGTTGCCGTCATCAGTAGTAGCCAAGCACTGATGAAAGTGATATCGTCGTCGAAATTACTCTGTTTTAAAAACAAGTGTATTTGTTTTAATTAAATATTGTGTAGTGATATAAAGAGTAGGCTGTTTTAATTTTTACCGTTGTAAAATGTTTTAAAATCTGTTTATTTCCAATAATGATTACAGCGCTCCTCAGTATGTACTCAAGTAAGAGTCCTTGTCCACGGGATCTCTTAGTTTTAACGTATTCCTTAATATTAGGAAACCGTTACGTGTTTTTCGGAGCCTTTACTATTGAATTTACCCTGTTTTATTCCTCCTTAAAAGGGTAGACACTATAAGAAAGTACTTCAGACACGCGATCCTACACACATGACGTCATTATCAATCTTATATCCCTTACCTCTTCCTTAATATTAGGAAACCGTTACGTGTTTTTCGGAGCCTTTACTATTGAATTTACCCTGTTTTATTCCTCCTTAAAAGGGTAGACACTATAAGAAAGTACTTCAGACACGCGATCCTACACACATGACGTCATTATCAATCTTATATCCCTTACCTCTTCCTTAATATTAGGAAACCGTTACGTGTTTTTCGGAGCCTTTACTATTGAATTTACCCTGTTTTATTCCTCCTTAAAAGGGTAGACACTATAAGAAAGTACTTCAGACACGCGATCCTACACACATGACGTCATTATCAATCTTATAT
>JBAIZL010000002.1:239181142-239183642 GCA_036971475.1 Prosapia bicincta
TTAGCATATCTGAAAGCAGTTATTGTTGATAGGGATATGACAAAAATAATTCAGTCGAAAAGTACGGGAGAGGACATTCGCAACTCGATTGGGAAACGATACGAGAGTTGTTAAGGAGAGTTTCTGGGAGTGAGAAAGGAGAGTTGTTACTTTATGAAGAAAAAATGTAAGAGGGTATGAAAGAATATTTGTCGTTAGTAGAAATGTGGCTGAACATCTGCCTTAAATTCTAATGGATTGGGAAACTTGTCTTCGATATGGATGTAATCTGGCATCAATGACAAGACAGTTGTCGCTGGGGATGTGAGGGAAAGTTAGCTGGTATCAATGAACAGACAGTTTCGCTAGGGATGGAAGAGGGACAGTTAGCTGGCATCATTGATAAGCAAGTTGTCCCTATTGATAGGAGTAGGACAGTTAGCTGGCATAAAGCAAAAAACAGGTGTCGCTAGGGATGGGAGTTGTGTGGGTTAGCTGGCATCAATGAAAAGACAGTTGTCGCTAGGGATGGGAGAGGTACAGTCAGCTGGCATCAATGAAAAGAAAGTTGTCGCTAGGGTTGAGAGAGGGAGAGTTAGCTTGCATCATAGATAAGCCAGTTCTCGCTAGGGATGGGAGAGGGACAGTTAGCTAGCATCCATGAAAAAATGTGGTCGCTAGAGATGGGAGAGTGACAATTAGCTGGCATCAATGAAAAGCCGGTTGTCGCTACGCATGGGAGAAGGACAGTTAGCTAGCATTAATTAAAAAACAGTTGTCGCCATTGATGGGAGTGGGACAGTTGGCTTTCATCAATGAAAAGACCGGTGTCGCTAAGGATGGGGGAGGTTTAGTTAGCTGGCATCAATGAAAAAACCGTTGTCGCTAGGGATGGAAAAGGACGGTTAACTGGCATCAATGAAAAGACTGTTGTCGCTAGGGATGGGAGAGGACAGTCAACTGGCATTAATGAAAAGACATTTGACGCTAGGGTTGAGAAAGGGAGAGTTAGTTGGCATCATTGGTAAGCCTATTGTCGCTAGGGATGGGAGAGGGTCAGTTAGGTGGCATCAATGAAAAGACAGTAGTCGCTAGGTATGGAAGAGGGACAGTTAGCTGGCATCCATGAAAACATGTGGTCTCTAGAGATGGGACAGTGACAATCAGCTGGCATAAATAAAAAGCCAGTTGTCACTAGGGATGAGTAACAGTCAGTTAGCTGGCATCTATGAAATGAAAGTTATCGCCAGGGATGGTAGAGGGATAGTTAGCTGGCTTCAATGAAAAGCCGGTTGTCGCTATTGATAGGAGTGGGACAGTTAGCTTTTATCAATTAAAAGACAGTTGTCGCTAGGGATGGGAGAGGGACAGTTAGCTGGCATCAATGAAAAAACAGTTGTCACTAGGGATTGAAAAGGAACATCATTGATAAGCTAGTTGTCTCTATTGATAGGAGAAGAACAGTTAGCTAGCTAGCATCAATCAAAAGACGTTTGTCGCTAGGGATTTGAGAGAGACAGTTATCTGGCATCAATGAAAAGCGGGTTGTCGCTAGGGACGGAAGAGGGACAGTTAGGTGGCATCAATAAAGAGACGGTTGTCGCTAGGGATGGCAGAGGAACCGTTAGCTTGCATCAATGAAAAGAGTGTTGTCGCTAGGAACGGGAGAGGGACAGATAGCTGGCATCAATGAAAAGACCGTTGTCGCTAGGGATGGGAGAAGGACAGTTAGCTGGCGTCAATAAAAAGACAGTTGTCGCTAGGGATGGGAGAGGGATAGTTAGCTGGCTTCAATGAAAAGCCGGTTGTCGCTATTGATAGGAGTGGGACAGTTAGCTTTTATCAATTAAAAGACAGTTGTCGCTAGGGATGGGAGAGGGACAGTTAGCTGGCATCAATGAAAAAACAGTTGTCACTAGGGATTGAAAAGGAACATCATTGATAAGCTAGTTGTCCCTATTGATAGGAGAAGAACAGTTAGCTAGCTAGCATCAACCAAAAGACGTTTGTCGCTAGGGATTTGAGAGAGACAGTTATCTGGCATCAATGAAAAGCGGGTTGTCGCTATGGACGGAAGAGGGACAGTTAGGTGACATCAATAAAAAGACGGTTGTCGCTAGGGATGGCAGAGGAACCGTTAGCTTGCATCAATGAAAAGAGTGTTGTCGCTAGGAACGGGATAGGGACAGATAGCTGGCATCAATGAAAAGACCGTTGTCGCTAGGGATAGGAGAAGGACAGTTAGCTGGCGTCAATAAAAAGACAGTTGTCGCTAGGGATGGGAGAGGGACAGTTAGCTGGTATCAATGAAAAGCGGGTTATCGCTAGGGACGGGAATTTTACAATTAGGTGGCATCAATAAAAAGACCGTTATCGCTAGGGATGGTAGAGGGACAGTTAGCTGACATCAATGAAAATCCGGTTGTCGCTAGGGACGGGAGAGGGACAGTTATCTGGCATCAATGAAAAGACGGTTGTCGCTAGAGATGGGAGAGAGATAGTTAGCTGGCATCAATAAAAA
>JBAIZL010000002.1:239196142-239206142 GCA_036971475.1 Prosapia bicincta
TAATCCGCGTGTGGGGGACGGGTGGAGCGGAGCTGTACGTATGTGGCTCTATAAACGAGAAGTCCTGGCAAATGTGTGAGTGCATGAAGGCGGCTCAAAAAAAGGGGCCAGTCCTAGCACTTGAAGGGTTGTTATCTGTCCGGCTCTCGCCCTGCCCTTCCCTTGCGGGCGGCAACCAAGAAGCACCCCCCATCCAGGTTGGTGGTCTGGATGATCACATACACCCCCGATCTGAAGGTGTTATGCGATCCGTGCCGATGTAGATTCGTGGCCCTCAGGGTAAGGAGGGTCTTTAACGGAGCCTCAGGGGCACCTAGCGCCACCCCTGAGTACTTAAGTCGCCTTATCGCCGTAAGCGGGGCTCTACAGCGGCGGACCTTTATTTCCCTAGCTGCTCGTGGGAATACACATGGCAGAAAAACCCAAATAAACTTAACTGTTCAGGGCTTAGAACCTACCGACAAATCTGTCCCAATGGATGTGGCTTCGGCCCCCGTAGAGACAGATGGAAAACCAGTTGCGAATGAAACAGGAGGATTGAGTGGGGCACAAAGGAGAAACGCACTCTGGCTTTCCTACCATGAGGAAGCAAAGAAGGCGGAGGCGGAGGGCAGAGAACCATTATCATCCCTATTGAGGAACCACCGGTCGAGGCAGCGAAAGGGTTTGAAGGAGGCTGGGGCTAGAGCCCGCCCTGTCGTCCCGGAAGCCATTGGATCCATGGAGAAGTGGTACCGTCACTTAAGCTCGAGGACGGGACTCAGGCAAGGCTAGTCCTGCACGATGAACTGATCAAAAGGGTGACGGTGCTCGTACCACCACCAAAAAGGGAGGCCACTCAGTTGGTCAAACTCATGGGGATGCAAAACCCAGAAATTGACACTTCGAAGTGGAAGATCCTACGGTGTGTTGAGCGGGGACTTGCAAGCCTCCTCTGGATAGGATTGGATGAGGCATCAGCCAGACAACTCAAGGAAAGAGATGGGAAGGCCTTCCTGGGGACTGCAGAGGTCACTTTTAGGTGGACCTCTAAGGACCCGGAAGAGAAGGGCGAGAGGGAGAATCAGGAGAAGGCGTAGGGGTCAGTTGGATATAGCTGACCCTCAAGCAATGATCCTGCAAATTAACTTGCACCACAGTAAAAGCCAGCGGTCCTAAACAGGTGCTTAAATGTGAGGTACACATTACCAGCGCTTGCGCTAATGCAAGAACCATGGCTGGTCAGGAACCGTATAAGGGATTTGACTGCAGCTGGGCGCACCTACGCAAGTGGGGAACATGAGGGGCACAGAGCATGTGTGATAGTCAGAGAACTAGAATCCACGCTGATTCAAGAATTCTCAACTAGAGACCTTGCGGTGGTTAGAATTCGAGGTAAGAGTGAGGTAAGTGGGAGCAGGGAGTTCATCGTGGCCTCCACTTACTGCGCCCACAATAGAGAATGGCCCCGTGCAGAATTACGTTAGTTCGGTACTGCAGGGTGAGGAATATCGGAATCTTAGTGGGCTGTGATGTTAATGCTCATAATGAGATGTGGGGCAGCACAGACACAAATGTCCGAGGTGAGGAGCTCCTAGCCTTCTTGATTGAAGAAAACCTTGTGGTTTTAAACACAGGTGCCGAGCCAACATTTGTCACTTCAAACAGAATGGAGGTACTAGATATAACCTTCTTTAATAGACAGATGGCACCGGTTTCGGATGAGCCCTCCATGACACATCACCGGATCATCACTGCTTGGTTGTCCCACATGTGGTGTGGCTTAGGAACCCGAGAAGGACAAACTAGAAAGGTTTTAAGTCCTCGGTGAGGAGGCGGATGTCAGACTTCTGTGGTAAGTATGGTACATCAAACGAACTGGAAAATACTGAGGCCTACATCAGGACTGCAATTTCCACGTCGTTTGAGGAAAATTGCCCTCTCTCGCGGATAAACACTGGGCGTGGTAAGCTTAAGTGAAACAGCGAGTTAGAGGCAAGACGGAAAGAGACTAGAAGGCTCTTTAATAGATCAAGGAAGAAGAAAACGGCGGAGACTTGGCAGGCATATAAAGACAGCCAGGGTCTCTATAAAAATCTTATAAAAGAGGTTAAACGTGCATCTTGGGAAAAGTGCTCAGAGACAAGCACACTGAGTGACACTGCTAGACTGTTTAAGGTGTTAGCAGGTGGACCGAGGGGAAAGCTCAAGTTTGTCAAGAAGACTGATGGTAGCTTTACTGACACCCCGAATGAAACCCTGCGTCTGCTTTTGAGGAAACGTTTTTAGACCGGTATTAGACCGGTGGGGGACGGTGCTCAAAACCTCCGCCATACTGGGCTAACTGCGGACTGGAATATTGCTGGGCAGGTGATCTCAGCGCAAAAGGTGAGAGAGGCGATTCTGTCTTTTGAGCCTTTTAAAGTGCCTGGATTAGATATTATTACTCCAGCATTACTACAAAATGGAGGAAATAATAGAGCCACTGACAGGATTACTCAGGGGCTGTGTTGCCTTAGGTTACAAGCCCGGGCATTGGCTCAAAACGAAAGTTATCTTAATTCCCAAACCGGTGGGGAAAGGTTACACAGAGGTAAAGGACTTCAGACCTATCAGCCTTACATCTTTCTTGTTAAAGACACTGGAAAGGCTAGTGGACCACTATTTGAAGGAGGGACGTCTGAAGCAGTATCCGCTTCATCAGAACCAACACGCCTACCGAACTGGTAGGTCAGTGGAGACTGCGCTGTTGTCGGTTGTGGACTTTATTGAGGGTCATATCAACAACAAGGGGATATGTATTCGTGCTTTTCTTGATGTGGAGGGGGCTTTTAATAGTACCTCTAAACTGGCCATCAAGAGAGAAGCTATGAATCACGGGATTTCTGATGGAATTATAAATTGGATTATGAGTTCCTTGGAAAACCGTATAAGTACTGCATCCTGGATGGGGTGCACGATACATGAGATGGTCTCGAAGGGCTGCCCGCAGGGTGGAGTGTTATCCCCTATGGTGTGGGGCTTTGTCGTGGACGGTCTACTAAGGACGCTCAGTGGAATGGGTGTCAGAGTGGTAGGATATGCGGAAGATATAGCTATCCTTGCTATGGGACCATTTGAAGAGGTCCTCAAAGACCTGCTTCAAGAGGCACTCAAGGTAACAGAAGCATGGTGCAGGGAGAATGCACTATGCATTCAAGGAGAGAAATCTGTGGCACTCATCTTTACAAGGCGATATAAAACTAAATCGCTGGAGATGATGGAAATTGGTAATACAAAAATAATCTACGTTTAGAGCGCTAAATATCTGGGTTGTTATTCTGGATACGTTCTGGCAATGCAGAGGAACAATAGGCACGAGATGGGGTTTGGGTCCACGTCAGATGAACTGGGTTTATTCCGCCATTGTGGTGCCGAGTTTGGTCTTTGGTCAATCGTCTGGTGGGACAGGGCACAGAAAGAAACAAGTAAAACAATGCTAGACTGCGAGCAGAGGCTCTTCCTTAGAGGCATAACAGCTACAAGGAGAAGCACACCATGTTATGTTTTCCATCCTTGAGTCTTCAAATTAGGATGGAGGCAATGAAAACTGCACTGGATAGAAACTCAGGATAAGATACTATCTCTTAAAAGGGAAAAGGGAAAGTACAAAATCCATATTCCTGCAAGAGAGGCATGGGCGGAGTGTAGACCCAAACATGGTGAAATCTGGTTCACCGATGGGTCCAAGATGAAGGAAGGAGTGGGAGCAGGATTTAGTGGACCGAGACACCAAGATAGGTTTTGTCATCGCCTGGAGGACTACAACTCTGTCTTCCAGGGGGAGGTGCTCGCGATCAAACGATATGCTGAGGAAATAATAGGGTCTGGCAGGAGGGGCAAGACCATCTGGATTTGCTCGGACAGTCAGGCAGCTCTGAAGGCTTTAGGTAAGGCTAGTACCAGCTCTAGGCTGGTGGCTGAGACTATAGCTTCTCTAGTAGAAATGTGCGACAGTTGCCCCCAAGTTACCCCAGATAAATCTACGTTTTGGAGACCCACATTATTTCCTGTATTAAGTACGATATAGCCTCTATGGTTCCCGTTACACTTTACCCAGGCTTTGGCCTGGATAACTGATAGAAAACCAGTTTACCCATCATTTTGGAAAACTATTTTCCAATCATTTAGGCGTGTTTGAAATCAGCTAAACGCATCGTCATTTTTATACTTTATGCTTTTTATCATAGTAAATCAAGTTAATTTTTTTTTGTAATTTAATGTTATTTTTGTTTTTTATTTTTGTGATGTACTTAGTACTACTTGCAAGTATTGTCATAATTTTCAGCTTCTTCAGTTTGAATCTAGTCTAAGTTTTGTAAGTAGGACAGACTGCAAAGACGCGTCCTTATGTCACCAGTTTCTTCTTACTTCTTGATCGTTTTATTAATTCTCTCGGTCAGTTCCATATACGTGCATTTTCTCCTCTAGGATTAGACCTCTGAAGGGTGTTTTTTATTTTGTCGTTCCATCCTTCAAGAGGATTAAGGTGGTGTAAATGTCACTGATCGAAACTGTCGCGACCGATGGAGTTAATAAACATTCTTAAGACACATCTTAGGCACTTAACTCCCATCCAGACACAAAACGGGCGAGATAGCAAGATTTGCAAATTTATAAAACGTCCATAGTGAAAATGTACTCGTGCGTACAATCATTTAAATGCTTTCAAATTATTTGAACCGAAAAACGTCGTTTGCAAAACAGATACTATTTTAACCTTTAAATTAAAAGGTAAATTTCGACTCTGATACAATTGTTCTCTTTGCTGAACACAAATGACATTCCGAGAGTTGTAGACAAGGCAACTGCTGGTGACACATCTTTGTGCTTAGTTTACAATACGAGCAGGGGTAACAGAGTATACGAGACTCAGGTCTGTCAATAAAATTACTGAGCACAAAATAGCCCGATTCGACGTATGTTTAGGGTAGCAGTCTTTATTTCATCCCTTTAAACCAGGATCCACAGCCTTTACGGAACGGTGGACCAATTAATTGCTCACTTTCCTCGTACCGGACTAAATTATCTGAGTTTAACAATTGGAATACGTCCTATTTAGTTGTGCTTGGATTTTCAAATATTTTACCTTACATTTTATATAGTAATATGCGTAAATACAATACATACACATACATTTTTTAATATACTAGGGGCAAGACCAATTACCTAGAGGCAATGTCCCTATTCATATTTTTAAAAAATTTTAAACTTCAACAATAAAATAAATAATGTAAACGAAATCTATAAATACTATTAGCAAAACCCTATACACATAACATTTAATACTGTTGAAATATTTGTTTGTTTAAAAATCATAATCATCGGTTTCTCATTGCTATGTATTTCTTACGGAGATTTTTGGTTCTTTAAATTACTCAAAACCCTATAAATGCTGTAAATTGAGAAAAACCTATAGTTTCCCCGCTCCTTCGTGTCAATACCTTTAATTCGAGCCATCTCCTAGCTCTGTACGACCTTCCAACCTCCCACAATCGTTCTCTCAAAATTCGGCCTATGAAATTATCTCGTATTATCATGACTAATCATGACTAGAGAGAGGCTTGTAGGGGCGAATATCCCTATTTATATTAAAACAAATTTTAAACTTGTGTATAGTCATTTTATTTTTAATACAAATATTTTAATATAATTCAAATTTTTCTAACAAAATTTCCCATAAACTATATTTTTTGTGAATTTGTTCAATTTGATTTTTTTGACAAATCGTATTATCAATATGTATCTTTAATCCATCATGGGATTTTGTTCGACTTAGTGCAACACAAAGTTGATCATGTGTAAAAACAGGTTTAGTTGATTGAAAATGTAAGTCTTAATGGAAATTTGTTCCTTTTCGTTTGAAATGGCATGTTAGGATCTGCTGATATTATTTAATTATTGGTAAAAATATGATGTTTCCTTTTCCAGAACCAGTGAATATTTCTAATTTAATACACTTGTCAAACATCTATTACGATAGGACGTACTCTATTAACTAAATCTGATCCCAAGTTCATATTTCTAATTAACCTTTAATACTGTTGAAATATTTGTTCTCAGATGTTTTTAATATAATATTTATACAACTGTTTCTCAGGTGAAATATTTGAAAATCATACTCAGCTGTTTTTCATTGCATGTATTTCTTATGGAGACTTTTGGTAACTTTGAGTTCCTCTAAGCCCTATAAATGTTGTAAATGGAGAAAAACTCGTTTCCCCCACTCTTTCGTATCAATACCTTTTAATTTAAGCGATCTCCCAGCTCTATTCGACCTTTCAACCCCCCACAAACTTTCTCTCAAAATTCGGCTTGCGAAATTATATATTAAGATCACACCATACATACCTGTTACAATGTATCCCAGATGTCAATAGTTCCCTACCTTTATAATGTTGCAATGTTGTTATTGCATCAGGATTAAAAACATGAAACAAATTTACCTTTAAAATGATACAAACATAAAATGAAACTAAAAAATGCTCATTTTAGTGGAAGACTTTAAATGTTTATCTTTTGATAATTGTTCGATTTCTATTTCATTATTTTGGTTGCTATTTGCAAAGTTGATTCCAAGTGACTGTCAGATAAAGGCGTGCGAGCTTTAGATTTGATAGTTTTCATTAACGAAAAATGTGGACACAAATAAAAGTACTGCCAAACAAACACGACAATTTTAAAAATTCTTCTCCATTAACCCTTTCCAAAAGTAAGTAACTTTCGTAGAAATCCACTAATGAAACTTCACACAATTTTTACTATAACTGAATCATGTGCTGCAGACCAATAAGTTCTATTTTAGTATTGTAACAAATACTGCTAGTACAGCAATATTGAAATTGTATTACGCTTATCTAAATTAAAGAGCAACATTTCAGAGTGGTCTGCGGGCTGCAAAATACAAGTCGGGGGCCGCGGGTTGTGCCCCCTGAACTAGGGAAAAAGTTGTACGTTAGTGAGCGACTCTAAGCTCATAAGTCGAAAACAATCCTATTATTAAAAAAAAACTCGGTTTTAATTTCAAATAATTCCAATTTATTCGCTCACGATTATTTTTATTGTTTTCTATTATTATTGTTGAGCATGTCATTGATTAAATTATTTTCTGAAATCTGTGTAAAATAGAACATAGTGTGTTCAGTTATCGCCTTTACAAACGGAACTTGTTTCTCGGGAAGGGCTTTCATAACAACACGGTCTACATTTTCAACGCAAGAGCTTTAGTAGTCGAAATGTAAATTGACAACTAATGCCTAAAGATACTTCACGAATTTGAAACGGAATTAATAATATACAAACCTAGCGATTCTATAGTGATCTATAGAGCAATGTTTAACAATCTGCATTAGGTAATAAAGAATTAAACTCGACAATAGACACAACGGCATCGATATGCAACCATTCAAGAATGTTTGCTCAATTAAGAAGAGCAATCGATGAGCAATAAATAAAGAGTTTTAAATGTTTCAAACTAAATAAAGAGTTACCCGTTAATGGTGCAAACTGAGAGGAACTGGGGTACTTAATTTAAAAACGACACTGAAAAGAAACTTTTGTTTCTTTTGCTTGCTTGTTGAAGAAGATTTATAATCTAATGATTCTTGTTTGTTTTATTTCCAAACGTTAAGCCTATACAAAACAAGATAAACATAAAATGAAATCATTCAATTTTATATTATTTGGTAATAAATATTTCGAATGAATTCAATATAAAACCCCTAAAAAGGCGTTAAAAATAAATTTGTGTATTTTAAAATTAGTAAATACAAAAGCATATTAGTAAACATGAATGGCTTAAAAAACCAAATCCAGGCCAACATTTACATGTCCAGATTTGTATTGTTATGGTTAATAGTTTATATTAGACTTTTAAAGAGGTATAGTAAAACTTTGAGAAAACTTGATCTAAAAAAATAATTCCAAGTTCCCCCATAAAATACTTTCTACTGTATTCATCGCCCCTTTAAATGTATTGTTATTTCGTGTTTCAACAGACATTTTTTGTTATTAATTTTAAAAAAATATACAGCCGAAAGGAAGATACTGTCTGGTCAAAACACTCCATTCTTATGTTTGAACAGCAAAAACTACATTCTTGCTTCTATTTCAAACAATTCGTAAAAACACGCACAAATACGAGAACAATTTGCAGAATTATTGTTACTTAACTTGGCTGATCTTTACTTTTGTGCAACCAGAAAAACTATTTCTTAGGAGGACTGCTTATACTTTTCAGTGGCGGCCAGTGGGCTGGTTTCACGGTTCCTCAACCCCCAAACCAGAGACCAATAATAAAATAAATTCATTTATTATGTAACATTCAGAATAATGTACATTGTTTCACCAAATAACATAATCTATCATTATAAATATTAATATTAATAACGTCAGAACCGCAGCTACTGTGTGACAGTCGCAGACAGTCTCGCAGGGAAACCTGCAACACCCAGTGACGTCACTCATAATGGAAAAGAAGCATTGAAAGATCTAAACAAACTGAAACAACTAGGCAGCACTGTAAGGATCTATTAGGTTGTACACGGTTGCAACCTAGGGAGTGTTCGATTAAGATCACCCCGTCCGAAGAGAAGCATCTCGTTCCAGTTTGTTGACATTCACAGTTAAGAATGAAATGAGATCGGTTTGTTAGTAAATAAAACTTATAGCTTGAGATCCGGTGTCTTAAATAAGTAAAAATAGAAAAAAATGCCAATATATTTCCTTCGTTAGAACAAATCACAAAGTATTAAGCAGTATCTATCTATTCCCCTTATAACAGCCCTTTAAGTTTTTATGATTACGATTTCTTTGCCTTAAAATACACGTTTATGATCTTAAGCCGCCATTGGTTTTAGGCACCAGCCACCACTGATATTTTATAACTCCTCAGCACGACACAAGGCTGAGAGAGATATGATATCAAATATTTGCTTCTGGTCTTGAAGTTTGAAGCCCAAAGATATGACTATTTTTTTTTTTAAGATTGCATATAGGCATATATAGTTCGCTTTTTACAAAACACACATGGATATGTGACTGTGTGGTCCTCTTGGTATTAATGTACTATCAAAATATTTCTCTTTAAGGTCGTTCCCCTTAAAACAAGTGCAGGGGAGAACTATTTTAAAACAGGCAATATCAGCCAGGTTAGGTTACCGATTGAGGTACATCTTCAAACAGCTTGGTTTTAAGATAAAAGCATTAGGTCGTAAAGAAGTCGATAAGAACAATCGTTCAAAAGTCATTCACATTTTTACAAAAAATAATTTAAACGTGCTTATTGTACATTCTTTTAAAATGCTTAAAAACCATACAAATACAATAATGCTGGCGCGTGACCACGAAGGGCAAGATTATGCATGGGGAAGGGTAGAGGAAGCAAAAGACCGTTCCACAGACATTGCAATATGTGTTACAGTATTTATATTACAATTATGTACTTTTGACAAGGCCGCTATAAATATTATTTCATTTTATTTGTCATATGAACCAGATCATTCACATACAGTTTTGAACAAAATTACATCAGTTTTCATAACGTAAGCGACGCCTGCAATTTCTTTGACGCAACACGCGCTACAAAAAATCAATGTTTTTTAACAGGGCTAGTTTTCTGTTTTCTATCGATCGATCGCGCCCCAATTTATGAATGAACACCTACGTAACTTTATTTAAAACTATACATTACAAGTTTTACAATTTATTATAATTACAAATTTTTAAATATTACCTTTAATATTTGGTATTTAAATAGTGAGCTATATAATCATAAATAATAAATAGCTTATGGTCATAAATAGATCCGAAATTAAATAAGTAAACTTACTATTAACGTAATAGAAAATATAAAAATTTTCCCTATATTTAACTTACTGCTAATGTGCAATACTTAAACTAACACCCGAGCGTAATGCAATCATCTATTATATAAAATCATACGATATCACATTAATTAATCAAATATATAATCCAGAATACA
>JBAIZL010000002.1:239211142-239248642 GCA_036971475.1 Prosapia bicincta
ACACATTTCCTTCTTTCAAGAAACTTTCGGCAACTGCCACATCTTCCTTAGAACAAACTTTCCTTACCCTAGACTCCCCCGGCCTTACACCACCTGACGCCTAAGTCTGATTATTATATCTGTTACTAAATTAATAAAAACCCACTAACCAAAATATTACTAATTTTATTTATGTTCTATTAGCTTACTTAGTAATACAATTACCGTATGCGCAAAAATATATAGTTCTGAACCTGAATCAGTTGATATGGACTGACCGAAATAGGGTCATTCTTGGTCGTTTTTAGGAGACCTCAGGAGATTTTGTTGTGCCCGTAACCTGTCTTTTCGTTCACAATGGTTCCAGCAAGATGGCGCAACCAGCCACACTGCCTTAGATAACATTGCCTTCCTTCAAGAAACTTTTGGCAACCGCCTCATCTCCCTTAGAACAAACATTACATACCCACCATTGCCCGACCTTACACCACCTGACGTCTACGTCTGGGGAATGACGAAGGAGATTTTCCGTGATGACCCACCAACCACCATCGTCCAGCTACAGGAACAAATAACCATGTATATAACGAGCATGAAACAACCCCTCTTCACCAAAATGATGCAAACCTCAAAAACGGTGCGAGTGTTTCAATTTGGACGGTCCTCATATAGAACATTTTTATACCCTAGTCTAGCCGATTTAGCTTCTTTTTACTTGTATGTGTTTGTAAAACTGAGTAAATCAGATAGAATCTTACAACTGTTTCAGTACTGTTTATTTTGGCGCGTGCGTTAATTATCAATGGTTTTTATCATTTACTTTAAACAATTTCTTTCCCACAGACACCAAAGTACTGAATATATTAGCAAATGTTGGTTGGGAAGAGAACTTAATAGAACAATTTAATTGTATCACTCGCCTTACCCTTACACAACACGGGTAACCTGGATGAAAGGCTAAAAAGAAATTGAATAAAATACCGTGTGATAGCTCTCACAAAACCGGATTCTGTCTTTGTGTCCTACATACACATAGGAACACTTTCTAATGATATGCTGGGCAGTACTTGAAAGGAGAGAATAGTTTATGTAGAGAAAAGCTCTGTAATTAAGAATGCCTCTGTAGGAATATCTGTTACTTTATTGTTGGTGTCGCGCTGTGGCATAATGTGAGAAGAACTGTGACAGACCGATCCGTTAAACAGGAAAGAAAACCTAGTCCACACTATTAGACAAAGTCGAGCGGTCTTTATACAATGTCTAGATACAATCTATAGACAATTGCGAGACAAAACCCGTGTCTATATACATCCCTTTGCAACAAAATAGCAAAACATTGGTCTCCCAGCTCAGATGGGAGACTTTAGACAGTTCTTAGACAATGTTGGGCAACATCTCTTAGTGTGGATGTGTTGCAAGACATTGTTGTCAGTTATTATCAATGAACCGTGAGGAAAAATTATCATTTAATTGCATTTGTTTGTTTTGCTCCAGTTTTCTTTCCGGTTGTTTTTATTAAATGTGTGGCCTACAAAAAATGTTTGTTTTCCATAAGAATTCATTGTGCGTATTGTTTATGGGAAGTTACAAATCCTGATTATAAAATAGCAGTAAAAAAAGAAAGGTGAGGGAAGAACTAGCCAAAAACTATGAAATATCCGTGGGGGTGTGGAAAAAACAATGTATGTTAAAATGATTTCTCTATTCTCATTATTTCTGCTTACAAGCTGTAGTAATTCTTCAAAATCACTTGAAGTCAAACTATTATAGTTTCGGAGCCCCATCGCGACTTTCAATTTAAGTGTTGAAAGTCGATTGTAACCGGAACGAAGTCTTCCTTTACAAGAAAAACGTCTAACCTGTAGCCTATAGTCAGTAAGACATATGTACGGAGTTCAACGCGGGTAGTCCTAAAGAACATTATCCTGTGCAACTGTTTTGATGAACTGTGAGCCATGTCCACCCTATTAGACAAAGTCGAGCGATTGTCTACACAAACCCACAAACACACACACACACACACACACACACACACACACACACACACACACACACACACACACAAACACACACACAAACACACATACACAAACACACAATCACACACAATCACACACACACACACACACACACACACACACACAATCACACACACACACACACACACACACACACACACACAAACACACACACACACAATCACACACACACAAACACACACACATACACACACAATCACACACAATCACACACAATCACACACACACAAACACACACACACACACACACACACACACAAACACACACACAAACACACACACACACACACACACAAACACACACACACACACAATCACACACAATCACACACACACAAACACACACACACACACACACACACACAAACACACACACAAACACACACACACACACACACAAACACACACACACACAATCACACACAATCACACACAAACACCCACACACACACACACACACACACACACACACACACACACACACACACACACAAACACACACACACAATCACACACAATCACACACACACATACACACACACACACACACACACACACACACACACAATCACACACACACAAACACACACACACACACACACACACGCATACACACACAAACGCAAACACACACACACACACACACACACACACAGATGCACACAATACAATGGCGCACAGACAACACAACACAAGCTGACAAACACACGCACACAACAGGTTCATTCACCTCGCTGAACCTTTGAACTAACCTACTTCGGTCAAGGTGTCTAGTTTACACTCGCCCAGTGCGGAGGATCACACTGTGGTCTAAAGAACCAAGCAAAGAATCACTTTTGCCACTGTGCAATGACGTACACAATTCATGAACCTAAATCGTGCATGATGTATGCAGTTTAATTTTTTGTAAACGAATATTATACCAATAATATACAATCTTATTCTTAAATACATGAAATGGTTTAGTGATCATAAATTTATGAGTAACATTAAATAGGTCAAAAGTCCGAAAGTTCAAAATATGTTTAAAAAACTATCCCCATATTTCACAGGAATAATCTTTTTTTTATCATTGGCGACAAGTTCATTACCTCAGATTTTGTTCATTTTTTTCATTTCCCAGTACGACTTTTGCTACGCTATAAGTACAAAAAAACACAATATTCTAAATTCAAAAGATAAACGTCAGAATAATTTAAGTAAAAACAAAATTCAGTCAACTCTTACTAAGGCCAAGAAAGAAAAATTGTATTTTAGTAGCTTTTTATTAAATAAATACATTTAATATAAATATGTATATACATGTGACAGAATCACAATATTATGTGGAAAAATAAAAAGTGAAATTATTTAATAAAATTAATTAATTAAATTTATTTAAAGAATAAATATTTGAAAAAACTGTATTAACATGGCCTGTCGTCCACTACAAGCTTAAATCTATTTTGTTGAACTTGGTGTATACAGAAAACGTTTTTATCAACGATTGAAAATTTGAACCAGATATTTAAATATATTTAGGGAGAGTGTGAGCTAGTAGTAGGAATTGAGAAAAAGCACATTTAAAAGATATATACAAAGTATGGCATACATATATAATGCATTGTAACAAAATTTAAATCACATTTAATCCATGGTCACTATTTAAAATCAAAAATAATATTGACATTATCGCCTCCTATATTGAATTAGCAAAGCAATATGTACAATTCACGAGTTTCAAATAAACAAACTGAATTATTTGTGTTTTCATAATCCTGCGCCAATGCTAGAAAATGCAATTCATTTTCCGGCTTCTGATATTTTGTATTAATTACAAATTTGTTAAACTTTCGTTGCATTGACAGTTTTATTATTTTAAAACGGACTTTATTGTTGGTAGAGTTCATAAAATTACACGTTACAAGTCTATGTTCTACCGTAAAAATGTTTCTCATTGGAAGTACACTAAATAAGATCCGTTAGTGATGAATTTTGTATAATCTAATCAATTATAGTTTAAAAAACCGAATACCTTTTTCGAAATACAATATAATTTCCCTGTTACCGTCTTATAAAATATTCTTTTTATTATTCTACTTACATAGAAACATTATTTATATTTGGAATATAAACCAATATTTTATTCATTTTAACGTAAACAACTAATATAAACAAAATTAATCATGTTTAAACTAACAGAGAATATTGTTAAATAAAAGCGGTTGACTTGCGAGTCAGGTAAAACTATTTATTTATACAGGGGGTCAGGTACAACTATTTATTTATACAGGGGGTCAGGTACAACTATTTATTTATACAGGGCGTCAGGTAAAACTATTTATGTATACAGGGGGTCAGGTACAACTATTTATTTATACAGGGGGCCAGGTACAACTATTTATGTATACAGGGGGTCAGGTACAACTATTTATTTATACAGGGGGCCAGGTACAACTATTTATGTATACAGGGGGTCAGGTACAACTATTTATGTATACAGGGGGCCAGGTACAACTATTCATTTATACAGGGAGTCAGGTAGAACTATTTATTTATGATGGGAGTAAGGTTCAACTATATTTATTTATACAGGAGGTCAGGTACAACTATTTATTTATACAGGGGGTCAGGTACAACTATTTATTTATACAGGAGGTCAGGTACAACTATTTATTTATGATGGGAGTCAGGTACAACTATTTATTTATACAGGGGGTCAGGTAGAACTATTTATTTATACAGAGAGTCAGGTAGAACTATTTATTTATGATGGGAGTCAGGTACAACTATTTATTTATGATGGGAGTCAGGTACAACTATATTTATTTATACAGGGGGTCAGGTAGAACTATTTATTTATACAGGAAGTCAGGTACAACTTTTATTATGATGGGAGTCAGGTGCAATTATATTTATTTATACAGGGCATCAGGTACAACATGTTGTATTAATAAATAGTTGTACCTGACTGGCATGTCAACATCTTCTATTTAACCAAATTCAAAAACCAAAATCTTAATGTATATTCCTATTTATGTCAACATAGAAAAATTTCATTTCATCTAATTTTTATTTAATAATTACAATTTACATAAATAAAGTAACATAATCTATGCTTTAAAACAGCTGTTCTACGACTTAATCTATAACATAAAATCAGCTGTTTTATGAAATCATATGTTATCACTTATTCTAAGCCAAATAGAACGCATTATCTATATTGCATATCTTACCCCTTTTGTGAATAGTTTTTCAGGTATAATATTAAAATTAACAAAATAAATTTAATTAGAAAATTAATATTTGAAAAAACTGTGTTAACATCAATTGTCATTCACCACAAATTTTAAAAAAATGTATTTTGTTTAGAATGGATGAATAAAAAGTATTTTATTAACGATTGAAAATTTTAACAAGATGTATAAATATCTATAGCGAGAGTGCGAACTAATAGTGAGAATTTAATGAATCATTAATATTTGAAAAAAATTTATTAACATCAAGTATCATCCCCTATAAGGTAAACAAATTTATTTGTTTTTGAGTGAACGAATAAAAAGTATTTTAATAACGATTGAAAATTTGACCTATATGTATTCATTTATTTATTTTTATTTATTTATTTAGGGAGAGTGTGATCTAATAGTGGGAATCGAAAAATGGAAACTGTTTATTCAAATGTTACTGGCGAAGTTAGAACTCGCCTACTGGCTAGTAAATTTTAGAGTTGAATTAACAATACGGTATCTCATAGTTTAAAAAAAACATAACTTTTATATTTCGTGGCAGGTCCGGACCTCTTAAGGTAAACTAAGGAGAGTGTAATGTAACAGAAGAATTGAGAAAGTAGGTGAAACTAAAATATATAAAGAAATATCATTGAGACTTTTTCTAGAGAGAGCTTAATATTTGCTAAATATGATCCGACTTTCGTAAGTCCCAGGCTTGTAGGGGCGGAGACACGCTGTGCGCGGCCTACTTTCTCCTAATTACAAGTCATGTGAAAGACGTATTGTCCACAATCCTAGGACGTTCACACATCCTTAGCGTATACTCGACCTCCTTAAGGACCTTCTTGAGCTTTAATTGTTCGGCGACAGATTGAAATATTCCAAAGTAGAAACAAATACAATACGCCAACAAAATTATAACCACCGTACGCGCCAAAATAAACAGTACTGAAACAGTTGTAAGATTTTATTCAATCTACATAGTTTTACAAACACATAGAAATAAAAAGAAGCTAAATCGGTTAGACTCGAATATAAACATGTTCATGTAGAACCTAAGTACGTATTAAGGCTAAAATAGTACCGTTCTTGAAGGTTTTGCAGTACGGACAGTAATTGGGCGATCAGAAAAGCCCTTCCGCGGTCAGAACACTCCTGATCTTCATAAACACTAATAATCACAGCGTTACTAGGCGGGATTTTGTGTAATTGTTCATGAAACCGTAATACAGTGTGTTATAAACGAGGCCCACCCTCACGTCTAATTCCAAAGCGAAAATAATGATCTACGATAAACGTTTTCTCTACGGTAGTTATCGCCACATCACTAAAACCTAACCTAAAATGAAAATACGTCAACAAAAGCGGCGACAATCAAAAGTCGGCACAGCTGATCGAGAAGGCCACTACAGCTGATTTAGTTTCAGTACTGTTTATTTTGGCTCGAACTGTAGGCAATAAATTTTATGAATATGCATAAACTACTGAACTAATTTCGAATGTATTTTGTGTTTACCATATTTACTCAAAAATACATTATTAGGAAGCAGAAAATAATTAAACCATATAGTGGTTAAAATCTGTGTTCATTTTCGCCACACAAGCACAACCATATTTTCGAATCACGCCTCACTACCTTACAATCATCCAGAAGTACCAGATTAATAATTCTTAATACACTCGTCTTGATTTCTATTAGGAATATTTCTATATATTTGAGTACATTTTTCTGCCTTTCCTAACCTCAGAATATTTTGTTCTGTTGACGTATTTCGGAATGACTCCATTTTCAAAACTTAAATCGTGAGTAGTATTTAAGTTATGAAAATGGAGTCATTTCGAAACGCGTCAACAAAGAAAAATATTGTAAGGTTAGGTAAGCAGAAATATAGACCGTATTTCTATTTTATACCATAAAGCTATGTTAGGTTATAACTTCCATGTATGCAGTATAGATAAGGACATAACGTCATCCGGACTCCTTTAGAACTGAAATTTGTAAAGTTAAAGCAACTCTGTAACAACTTCAAACCGGAGCTAACACTATTGTCTGGAGGTCCTTCCCCCAGAAATACAGTCAACTCTCGATTATCCGTGGGTTTACCGGGCACTATCACCGGATAATCGATAGACGGAAAACGAATGCAAATACTCTATAATACATGATAGTAATTATAACCAAACGACAGTGTTCAATAATACAGTGTTCTATATTTCAGCTGTATACAGTATATTGCGACATGTAAGTTTAATATGAACAGATAATACTGTACACAAAGGGAATACATTTACACTGTATAGTCCTATTGTGCGGTACTCTATGTACATATAGCACTTACATACGTATTTAGGCATCCATAAAATAGTCTGTTACTTGCTTTAGTATTTTTTTGTAAAAAAAAAAAAAAAATATTTTAATTTGCGATTGCAATTAAAGTACAATTAACTGCACCGTTGCTCGTCTGCCTGGAATTTCCAGTTACGTTTGACTTTTAGCTCGTTAGCGTTAAAGTGATACAGGGCTGTGCATACTGTACACCTCAAATATATTTCACCACGATGTATTAAACGACTCAAAATACCCTATTTAACTGCGTAATATATACGGCACAATATTTTTATACTGATTGTTTAATTAGGATGTAACTACATATTGTTTATTGAATTCAATTTAAAACCGGAATTTCTTAAAATTTTCCTACAACGGCCGCGGATAAGCGTAAAGTGGAGAGCCCTCCAGCGGATAATCGGGAGTTGGCTATAGTAGTTCTGTCCTTTGCATGCCTTCAAAGTCGTAGTGTTCAAATCGGGCTGCGGCCGTCCATAACTAGGACCAAGTCCCCATCCTGAGGGTGCGTCCCTCAAGGTCCGATTTCGATATCTGTATCGAACGATTCCGTCCCCCCAGCACCGAGCGGTCTACATGGCATGATCTGACAGTTTTCACGGCCAAATTGGAATTTGCCAAAAGCAACGAATTTGGTAATGGGGTAAGTAATGGTAATGGCGTGTGCCCAACTGAGCATAGTAGATGATCAATACTGTAATCAAGCCTACCCAGGACCGGCCGTATTTACGCTCCATTAGCCCATTTAGTGGGCCCTTCCAGTCAAAACTATAACTTCTTATTTACACTGAAAATTGTTAATAAATGTAGATTCTACTCATAATTACAAGAAAAATTATACCAAACAACCCGAGGTTTATTTTAGTACAACTTAAAAAACATATTTTAAAACTTATTACAGACTGCTAAAGTAAACAATAAAAAACCGAAAATCATTCGTGGTTTGGTATCATTTTTTAGCCAAGAAATTAATCCTCGTCACTTCTGCAATACTGAATAGACGCTTTGATAAAGTATGGTTTCGGCGCTGAGGAGACTAATTTGCCCTCGGTACTGAAGAGACTCGGACCTGGGGAGAAGCCAAGGATCGAAGGGGTATTCAGTAGGTACGGAAAACCTGGCCGTAAGGGAGGTGCAACTCGTCCCGATTAGTTCTAAAAACACGCTCGAAACTGCAATGCCTGGTTGGAGTAACGTCTAGTACTTAGGGCGGACCGAGGACCAGTCCAGACCTTACAGTAAGGCACCAAGCCCTTTGTCTCGGGACTGACGTTAGTCACCCCTTAAAATGGAGCATGAATGACTGTTCTGTTTTATAAAGAAATTATCACTGTATATTTAGTTCACAGTGCCATCTGATTTGTGCACTTGGATTATTATGTACCTATTTTTCGATAACTACTATTCACAATTTTCTTTACATATGTACATCTTGTTCAAATATTCAGTCGTAAATAAAATAGTTTTTATTCATCCCCTCAATTTCAAGTACATTTGTTTAAGTTTGTAGTGAATGGCAACTTGAGATTAATACAGTTTTTTCAAATAATTCATTATTTTTAACATTAAAAAAATTATATATTCAGGTTGGATTCAAATTGTATGACTACATGTCTGGAATGCCGCACTCTGGAACTGAGCCAACTTACAGATAGCTGCAAATAATTTTCTTAAACATTTATATGATTTGTTTTTGCCCCCATTTGGCTGTTCTAGAAACCTCCATTGTGCAACCCTCCCGTCCTCCTTCTTGGCCTATTGGTGTTGTCTAAAATTGTTGCCATGGTTACCAAAAAATATTATAATAAATGCTTTAGAAAAATTACACTTTTTAGGCTAGGTTATTTTTAATAATGTATTTGGCTTTTTATTTTTTGCCACTTAATATTGTGATTCTGACATATATATATATATATATATATATATATATATATATATATATATATATATATATATATATATATATGAATGGCATATTCATATTTATTGTAATTATTTAATAAAACGTAATTAAAATGATTTTTTTCATTCTAGAAGTAGACGTTTTATCCAAATTATTTTCGACAGTTAGTTAGCAGTTGTGACTTAGTGGTTAAATTGAAAGATAAAATGAATAGTGGTTTTCTACTTTGCCACCTAATATTGTGATTCTCTCCTATGTATACACATATTTCTATTAATTGCAATTATTTAATAAAAAGTAACTAAATTAAAAATTTGTCTTTCTCGATCTAAGTAGGAATTTATTTTAAATTTTTTTTATATTACTTGTTTACATTTTAAACATAGTGTATGAATACTTATATCTTTTTCTATTTGTTTATTCATTCAAGTGACAATTGTTAGAATGAAATAAATCGATGCGTCCAATCATTAGAGATATTTAAATGAATTATAACTGGGCCCGGCGTTTTACTTATAATAAATTGTTAACCTAACAGTGAGTAGAATATATAAAGAGCAACAGTAACCATTAATAGTGGTTAAGGGTTTGATTGTTGAAGTGTGTAAAGTGTAATGAAATTACTTTGAGAGAAATCAAACTGTGATATTTAGTTCTAGGTTAGGTCAAATACTTAGCAATGTTTAATTAGAGGATAATGTTGAAGAGTCTCTCAACATAAAGCGTTTTAAGTATAGAATTGTTTTAACTTGAGTCGAGTATATTGTGTTTAGACTCGCGACTGCTTTTCAAAGTATTGTCTACTTTCGTTTGATTTACTTTACTTAAGTTTTTAAACTCCTGTGAGGAAGATAGAAATTAAATTAAGAGTACGCGACTCCCTCGACCGGCATCCTCTTTATACATTCTCCTCGCCCTAATGCGCTGAAAGCGTGGATGAATAATTTAAACTGTCTAGGTTTTCAGCAACCGAGGGTTGTTTTACGTCTATATTTGGACGTTTCCAGAGAAGGAAGAGCGTATCTATAGTTTTTTTCTGAAGAATGAGATAAAAGAATTAACATGAAGCAGGGATGGCTAACTAGCGGCCCACGGCCTTATTTTATGTGGCCCTAGACGAATGTTAAAAGCATTAGATTAATGTTTTAATGTTTTAAAAAAACTTTAAAATATAGGTTGTAGAATATAGGAATACTGCCCCTACCCTCAGTAAGAGCTCGGTAACTTGTAAAGTGAACCATTTCTTTAGAAAAGGTCGGAAACTGGTGCCAAGTGCCCGATTAGAAATATTCCAAAATACGCGTCTTCAGTAGGAAAATACTTTCAATGTTTGGAAGCACATACCTTTGTTAGTGCGCCTTTTAAACAATAACTATCAACTCACCGCAACAGCCTCACAAACACCATCGAGATGTGCTAAAGGTTGCAACCACTTCAATTCAGATTGATTTTGATGAGCTATTGAACGATTGTGCCAGTCCAGTTATTAAGCGAAGCCGCTACATACTTACGGATGATTTTAAATTTGAATAACTTATAAGTTTTTTCCAATACTGTGTTCTGATAAGCGTAAACAACATGATTAATTACAATAAAAATTTAATAATATACTTATTTTGGTGCTTTGTACATGTAGCTTGATATTAAATGTATGTGACAACTTTTGTGTAATGTTTATATATTCATATTATTATGTGTGAAATTTGTTGTACGTCCCTCGTCTTTACTGAAAATATTGAAGTGGCCCTTTAGTGTTAAAAAGTTAGCGATCGCTTACATAAAGTATAGTGCGGACAACATACCTGTTGCCTTGAAAGATCCCACGTGATTACTTGTAAACTACCACTTCTGAAAACATGTTACATATTAAGAATGTTCTATACATCAACAGCTTCTGCATCTGATATTTCTACACATATTTCAAGATTGTTATTTCACACCGAAGCTTATTTATCATCGAATTTATCTAATATCGACCGTCTCACGCAATATCATGTATGTAGGAAGGTATATATACTAACGTTCTATCTTCCGTCTTACCCAATGCGATCTCTCAAGGCCAAGTGCGAGGTAACGTGGTCCGCACTATACGTTTGTCGACGGAAAATAAAGGCGATACAGGGTATATAAAAGGTAGATCCGACCTCGAACAGATATTACCATGACTCTCCTTGCATACCCTACTAGAGGTTTTAGATCCCAATTTTAGTTGTGTCTATATTTACATACATTCTAACCCTCCATAGGCAATAATTCTAATAAGGGTTGGATAGAAACTCACTCAAACGCGTTTAAAACATACGCACGCAAGACACTACTAATTTCCTAACATTCTCTCTGTACTTCTCCTCGCACAATCTCACACACACCGTCGTAGATTCACAGAATAATGCATAATAGTATGGAAATTCATAGAACATAAATTGGAAATTCCTAATAAACATAAAACAATATTAATGGTCTCAATTCTAAAATGAATAAAAAAAGAGTGAGATTTAAAAGTCAATGCCTACTTAATACAACAAGTAAAACGTTTTAGTTACTTTTATCAAATAATTACAAATAATGTAAATATGTAGACTATATACATGCGACAACCACTATATTAAGTTGAAAATAGAAAACGAATTTATTATTAAAATTAAAATATGAATAACTATTTGAAAAAAACTGTATAACCATCATGTCAGACAATACAAGTTTAAAAAACTTGAACTTGACTAGATGAATAAAATTATTTTAATAACGATTGATAATTCAACAATATATATATAAAGAACATAAGTCAAAATACAGATACAAGATTGGATGATGTTCTTGTCCAGTCCTTGGATGATGTTAGTATTGTTAGCCAACGAAAAGCTTTGAATTGTAAATTCAATTATAATTCTTGTATTTGTATTTTGACATATGTTCTTTATTAATACACAAGAAAACATATTGCGATATATATATATATATATATATATATATATATATATATATATATATAAAGAGAGAGAGAGAGAGAGGGAGAGACATTTACATACAGACATAAATACATATATATATATATATATATATATATATATATATATATATATATATATTGGGAGGTGTTCACTAATAGTTAGGAATTCAAGTATCTAAAATATATATATATATATATATATATATATATATATATATATATATATGATGATGATGAATAGAATTATTTTAATACCGAATGATAATTCAGCAAGATATATATATATATATATTTGTGTGTGTGTGTGTGTGTGTGTGTGTGTGTGTGTGTGTGTGTGTGTGTGTGTGTGTGTGTGTGTGTATGTGTGTTTAGACATATACAAACATATATATATATATATATATATATATATATATATATATATATATATATATATATATATATATATATATAGTTAGAGTATGAAGTAGTAGTGGGAATTTTAGTAGCGATATTTTTATTAAAAATAATCTGTATTTAACATGGAATAAACAAAAATAGCATAAATAGCTGCTCTAATTTTGGTTTGTTCCAACTATTATGAATATGTGTGAAAAAAAAGAGAATTTTAATAAAATTTTAAGAATCGACGTATTACGACATTTGCTTATAACGATGGCTAAACCAGGGAAATAGTCTACTCACACAAACATTTTTGTATGTTTGTGTAAAATTGTAAAATTTAGTTAATGTGTAATTAAAATACAAAAAAATATTTGCGAACAGGTTAACACTAAGAGTAAATATAATTGAATGAAATACATGTAAATAGTACATGAAACATGCTTTATGGTTGTTCTAATTCTGTACATTTTACACGGAGTTGAACAGTAGTTACCGGGCACGCCGTATTTCCCATCCACACGAGTAAAGACAATGCGTTCGCAGAAAATCAATCGACAATTCCCAGCCACTTTTCCATTGAGCGCTGGCGAAGATGAAAATTAACTCACTTAACCGTGTTGCGGTGTTTTAATCTAGAATGCCTTTGAGAAAACGTCAATTAAATACGTACACGCTACAAGATCGCACAGAGTTCTGATGGTATAATAATATTTTCAGAAATATGGTTTTTACTGCAAAGTGAATAAAACTTAACCTAATGAAAACAATTCACACCAGTAAATAATAGAAGAGTTTACACGAAATCTCACTACACAATAGTTTACTAATACAGACTAGTTTCGGCTACTATGTCGCCTTCATCAGTTTGCTAACACGCTTGTCTGTGGTAATAAACTACTGTGTAGTGAGATTTGAGTTAGTTTTAATATTTGTGAATAAGTCTTATCAAACCGTAAATAAAGTAACAGCAATTGCCTTACAAAAATGACAAATACCTTTTTAGTATTTCGAGTAACTACATTATCTTAGGATTATTATCACCTACCAAATATCAATCCCAGTTAATCACTTTAACATTAGTTTATGACTATCCGAACTTTAAATTTTGTAAATTTGTTAAAACTTACTGAGACAGAACGTTTTCGATCGCTATGTGGCGATCTTTATCAGTGTCTTCTGCTTAGAATTGTCGGGTCAAGCGGTGACGGTTTAAAAGGCAGGTTTTTTGATAGTATCAAAGAATATGAGTGAATTGTATTGTGTTTGGTCGTTTAATATGTTTGTACTTTGTGTTTTTATGTGTCTGTAAATTTCATATTGTTCTAGTGTGTTGAGATGTGGTACTTTTTTGTTGATGTGTAAGATTTCTAGGTTATGGTAAATGTCTGTATTTGTGTCCTGTTTCTTTTTATGTGATTGTAAAACCCTGAGTTGGTCTTCTGTTTGTTCAAAGCTGCAACCTGTTTGCCCAATGTGAAATTTGTTGCACTGATTGCAGTTTAATTTACACGCCTGGTGCTTGTTGTGTATCTTTGTTGTTGCTGTTGTGTTGTATTTTGTATTGTAAGCTGTTATTAGTTTTGTATGCTATGTTGTATCCTGTTTTTTTTTTAATTTGTGGGCTTTTTTATTTGATGTTTTGTTTACGTATGCTGTTGTGATGTATGTTTTCCCTCCCTGTAGTGTTAGTTTTAGTGTGTTTTTGTATATTGTGCCATAGTTTGTCTATTATTGTGATGTTGTATCCCTTTGTGTATGCTAAATATTTAATGGTGTCTAGTTCTTTGTTTACTTTTTCTGTGGTCATTGGAACTTCTTTAAGTCTATGGAGCATGGATCTGAAGGCAGCGTGTTTGTGTTGGATAGGGTGGTTTGAGGTGTTGAGGATAAGTGTGTCTGTCGTTGTGGTTTCCTACAAATGTTGAAGCTGTGGTTTTCTGTGTGGCTTTTTGGTATGGTGAGGTCGTGGAAGTTTAGGGATCGGTTGGTTTTAGTCTCTAAGGTGAACTGGAGTTTTAGGTGTATTTTATTATTGTCGGTGAGGAGTTTTTCGCATTGTCGGGTGTTGCCTCTCAATCACATAAAAGAGACAGGACACACTAGAACGATATGAAATTTACAATCACACTAAAGTACAAAGTACAAACATATTAAACTAACAACCCAATACAAATCACACATACTCTTTGATAGTATCGAAAACCTGCCTTTAAAACCGTCACCGCTTAACCCAACAACTCCAAGCAGAAGACACTGATGAAGATCGCCACATAACGACCGAAAACGTTCTTTCTTAGTGAGTTTTTACAAATTTACAAAATTTAAAGTTCGGATAGTCATAAACTAATGTTAAAGTGATTAATTAAGATTCGCTGAACGTAATGGATTACAAAATTCAAGAGAACTAATCACAGGATATATTAAAAAAATTTTATAACATCTGTAACACTTATATGAATATTCAAATATGTAGTTGCCCTCAAGAGATTCTAGTAAACAATCTATGCATATCGAATGGACGCATTTTATTTTCCTCTTAAGGGTAAGTAGGCTATTCCGCATATATATATATATATATATATATATATATATATATATATATAATGTTTTCTTGTTTAATATTCAAAACAACTGAGGTTATCCAGATACAAGAGTTATTTATTAATTTATATTCAAAGCTTTTCGTTGATAAACTGTACCAACATATTCAGGAATGAATAATACAACAATGCAAGATATAAGAAATATGATAAAACATAAATAGCATTGTTGCCAAATTTATACAAATTGCCAAAATTAAACAAGTTTATTTTTTCTAAATCCTAGTAAATGTTTAACTCTGTGTAAAATGTACAGACTTAAAACAATTATTAACTTGGCAATTTGTATAAATTTGGCAACAATTCTATTTCTAATTTAACATATGTTTTATATCTTAATTTATTTTATTATACATTCATATTTATATTGGTACTGTTTATCAAAGAAAGGCTTTGAATAAAAAGTAATAAATAATTCTTGTATTTGAATAACCTCAGTTGTGTTTGATATATATATATATATATATGTGTGTGTGTGTAATATTATATATCTATCTATATATATATATATATATATATATATATATATATATATATAATATATATATATATATATATATATATATATATATATTATATATATTAATAATATAATTGATATAATTTTATATATATATATATATATATATATATATATATTGTTGATTCCATCTTCACGTTAGCTACTAGTTTTCACTAAAACATTTGTAAATATTTTACAAACCTGCCTACAGTAGCACTTAATTATACTTGTTGAGGACGGCCGTTTAGGGAGATGTGTCCCAATGTAAACTCAGACCGTAACAAGAGTTATGGTATCTCCCAAAACGGCCGTCCTCAACAAGTATAAGTGCTACTATAGGCAGTTTTATAAAATATTTAAGTGTTCTAGTAAATTAGGTATTTTTCAATTTTAATCCGAGATTGGATATTTGGCTACTTATGACTTCTATACGTTACTATAGCCCTATATGTACATAATCTTATGTATATTCTAATCTATTTGTATACATTTTAACAGCTGATCGTTGACGTTAAACGGTGATTTGAATTTAAAATCAATTTCTGTTTGAAGACGAAAAAGTAATAAAAGTTGAAGAAATGAATATGATATAGAAATGAATGTGTACTAGCCATACGTAAACAAATATTTGGGATTAAAATTATTAACTCCGTCACCATTTCTAATAAAAAAATGTTTTAATTAAATGAAAACCTCCCACACGCTGTGTCGCTAAGAGCGTTTGTTTTACTGCATATCTCCAGCTTTAATGTTAGATTTTTAGCATTTTATTACGTTTAAAAATTGAAAGAAAATACCGTTCGCGGGTAAAGTTCATTTAAAATACAACTTAATTATTCTCTTTAAAGGTGTTATTAATATATACCGTTGGTCCACCGCCTTAGATCCTTTTGCTTTTATATATGTTACTTAGGAATACGTTCTAAACAAAACTAAAATATTTAAAACCTAGATAGCAATGAACAGTTCTTTAAAAATTTCTTAAGCAATATATTATTTATTATTTTCATTCAACCAAAACCATTTAGTTATTTATTAACTCGATACCTAGAGCGGTAGGTTTTTAGCATTATATTATGTTTAAAAGTTGAAACAAAATACCTTGCGCGGGTAAAGTTCATTTAAATTACAACTTAATTATTCTTTTTAAAGGTGGCATTAATGCTATACCGTTGGTCCACCGCCTTAGATTCTTTTGCTTTCATATATGCTATTTAGGAATTCGTTCTAAACAAAACAAAACCAAAATATTTAAAACCTAGATAGCAATGAACAGTTCTTTAAAATTTTCTTAAATAATACATTATTTATTATAATATTATATTATTTTTATTCAACCAAAACCATTTAGTTATTTTTTATCGCGAGGGCTTGAGCGTTAAATTTTTAGCATTTTAATACGTTTAAAAGTTGATTTAAAATACCTTTCGCGGGAAAAGTTTATTTAAAAAACAGTTTAATTATTCTTTTTAAACGTAGTAGTAATGGTATACTGTTGGTCCACCGCCTTAGATTCTTCTGCTTTCATATGTGTTACTTAGGAATACGTTCTAAACAAAACCAAACCAAAATATTTAAAACCTAGATTAACAATGGACAGTTCTTTGAAAATTTCTTAAATAATATATTATTTATTATAATATTATATTATTTTCATTCAACAAAAATCATTTAGTTAGTTTTTAACGCGCGGTCTAGAGAGAAAGTACTGTATAAGTATGAATAAATTACCAAAACATTTCCTCAAGATGTTATATAACATCACTCTAAACTGTATTTAATACAGTTACACTTTATCTGGTTAGGATTGCTTTGTTTTTTTTAATAAGAAATTAACTTAGGTTGCATGAAGAGAATGATTTTTGGTAAACATGTTTCATTGATTTTGGACAAACAAAATTAAACCTGCTAATTTAAAAATATTTTATGGATAAGAAAAAAATAATAATAAATCCTGCTGACAACCTATTTTTTTATTTTTCCAATTATGATTGAATTGTATTTCGAACACATCCAAAGGGTATAAAATCAATTCCCACATAGTTACATTAGAATATAGCTAGAAAACATCCGGTTAGGTCAGATTAAGATTTTATAAGACATAACTACTAATCTATGACCAAAATTCTCGCTTTATGAACCTCTGGCTTCTTGTTTAATGCAGCGATATAAAAACGTAGCCTATACTAAAATTCACTTTTCCCCGCGCTTTTTAATAAGTTACTTTTGGTGTTAAAATACGTTGTAAACATTCAGGGGGAAAATACAAAGGCAGATACAAACATCACACAGTTCGGTTAGTTATGCCTCTCTTTTATTTTATGTCAAAACAAAAGGTCATATTAATTGCATTCTGTTTTATTTTACGGCTTCCAATCTCGTTTATATAAAGCACGATCAAATCACGCCCAATTGCGCTAAAATCTTCAAAAGCGTCGTCAAGCAATTCTGCGGTAAATAAATCTAAAAACCTTTTTTAAAGCATTTTATCGTATTTTATTTGTATAAAACGTTAGACTATGTATTATATTGCATATAATTAGATCGTAATATGCCAATATTAGATCCTTCAATACGAAATATCAACAAAGAGATTAAAATAACATTCGAAATTACTACATTTTGCATGTATGTGTGTATTGGTAATTTTTTTAAACTTATATTAACAATTATTAAATAGTCTGTTAGCATTTTTTTTTACTTGGCGCAACAAAAAGAAAAGTTAATATTTTTTGATAAAATAAATCAAAATAATCAGAATCAGTAGAAACCAATAGTGAAACTTGTGTCACTACGAAAACTAGTTTCACAAAATTTACTCTTATAATATTTTATGTGCAAAATATATCATGTAATATAAAAACATTTGTTAAGTCAATTCCTACTTAACAAAATAATTTGTAGTTTAGTTACTTTTTATTAAATAATTACAAATAATATATATATATTAATTATGGTGATATGTTTTCTTGTAGTATAGTTAATAAATTAAAAATATTTCAAAAACAAGAATACTTTTAATGCATTTATTATTCAAAGCTTTTCGCTGATAAAACAGTACCAGCATCTTCAGGAAAAATAATTATCCCTTAATAAAAGATAATGAAAATAATGATTATTTTTCCTGAAGATGCTGGTACTGTTTTATCGGGGAAAGCTTTGAATAATAAATGTATTAAAAGTATTCTTGTTTTGAAATATTTTTAATTTATTATATATATATATATATATATATATATATATATATATATATATATATAGGCCTATATATATATATATATATACACGAGTATATATACACATATGATAGAATTACAATATTAAGTGGCAAACTAGAAAGAATACTTTTAATGCATTTATTATTCAAAGCTTTTCGCTGATAAAACAGTACCAGCATCTTCAGGTAAAATAATTATCCTTTAATAAAAGATAATGGAAATAATGATTATTTTTCCTGAAGATGCTTGTACTGTTTTATCGGGGAAAGCTTTGAATAATAAATGTATTAAAAGTATTCTTGTTTTTGAAATATTTTTAATTTATTATATATATATATATATATATATATATATATATATATATATATATATATATACACGAGTATATATACACATATGATAGAATTACAATATTAAGTGGCAAACTAGAAAGCGAAACTAACCATTAAAGTTAAATATTTAATGAGCTAATATTTGATAGCGTTGTATTAACATCACGTTTCATCCACTACTTTTTTTTAAATGTACTTGAGCTTGTGAGAATGAATAAAAAGTATTTTATTAACGATTGAAAATTTAAACAAGATATATAAATTACAGGGCTTTTCAGGAGAAACCTGCCACACTGCACAAGCTTATTCATCTCATCAAAATAATGAAAAAAGTTCATATAAATATGGGTCGGCAAATGCTTCGTTGTCGAGTTGTATAGGATCAAAGATTTAACCTGAAATTCAGCTCCCTCAGTGAATTTAACTCACACTGAAACATTTAGGGCGTTATTTGAGTTTGTTAATTAGATAAGTATTATGTAAAATGAGCTGACAAATTGTATAAAATCTGTCGCAGAACTATATGTCCAATAGTGTAGGAGAAAATTGGAGTAAAGCAAAGTATGTTAGGGTCGTAAACACACTTTTTTGCGTTTGGACTACAATAGCTCCATTGAATTGCCCATAAACAAAGAAAAATGTTTGATAAAATTTGTAGAGAATTTTATTCCCAAAAACATAAAGTAAATAAAGTCAATAAAAGCGTAATATTTTTTTAAAATTCAATTTTATTTACTATTCCGTTAGCAATGGGTGATCTTCATATATTTTAGTTCCTTGTTTGTATTCCTTGTTAACTTGTGTTCCTTGATAAAGTTGAATTTAAAAGAAAACTATTCCGTCTTTATTGACTTTAATTACATATATTTTTTGAGAATTAAATTCTCTACAAATGTTATTCGACATTTTTCTTTGTTTATAGGCAATTTAACGGAGTTATTTTAGTTCAATCGCAAAAAAGTGTGTTTTCAACCCTAACCTATTTTGCGTACCCAATTATTTCCTAAACTATTGGAGATAGGGTTCTAGGACAGGTTTTATACGATTTATCAGCTCATTTTAGACAAAACTTATCAAATTAACAACCTCAATTAACACTCTTAAAATTTCAGTGTGAGTTAATGTCACTGAGGGAGCTGAATTTCAGGTGAAATCTTTGACCCTGTATAACTCGCCAACGAAGCATTTCCGGACCCATGTTTATATCAACTTTTTCCAATATTTTTGTGAGAGGAATAGGCATGTAGAGTATGGTGTTTCTCCTGGAACATTCTGTATATAGGGAGAGTGTGAAGTAACAGAAGGAATTAACAAAGAAAAGGCCAGCACCATTCACTTGTGTTTTTAACCTTTTTTTAGGATTGTGGTCTAGATAGGATTGTAGACTAGTTAGGATTGAAGACTAGTTGGGATTGCGGACTAGTTAGTATTGTGGACTAGTTAAGATTGTGGACTAGTTAGGATTGTGGACTAGTTAGGATTGTGGAATAGTTAGGATTGAGGACTAGCTGGGATTGAGGACTAGTTGGGATTGTGGACTAGTTACTGTTATGGCCTAGTTTGGGTTGTGAACTAGTTAGGATTGTGTACTAGTTAGGATTGTGTAGTAGTTAGTATTGTGGACTAGTTAGGATTGTGGATTAGTTAGGATTGTGGACTAGTCAGGACTGTGGACTAGGTAGGATTGTGGACTAGATAGTATCGTGGACTAGTTAGGATTTTTGACTAGTTAGGATTGTGGACTAGTTAGGATTGTGTACTAGTTAGGATTGTGTAGTAGTTAGTATTGTGGACTAGTTAGGATTGTGGATTAGTTAGGATTGTGGACTAGTCAGGACTGTGGACTAGGTAGGATTGTGGACTAGATAGTATCGTGGACTAGTTAGGATTTTTGACTAGTTAGGATTGTGGACTAGTTAGGATTGTGGTCTAGCTAGGATTGTGGACTAGTTAGGATTGTGGAATAGTTAGGATTGTGGACTAGTTAGTATTGTGGACTCTTTAGGATTGTGGACTAGTAGGATTAGGACAAACACAGAAAACCTCTGGACGAGAAAGAAGTGAGGGTGTCATGACGTCAGAGCTCAACTCTCTGTCGGGATCGTGAAAAGATACTTACCCTATAGACTCCTTTATAGAAAGAAAAATATAGGGGTATGGATGGAGTTATTAGCTACGGAAAGGATATAATGACACCCTGGTATTGGTAGTGTGAACAATTATGGCTACGATTAAATAAATGCATAACATACCTAATAAAAGAGTATTGTGGAATGGTGAGTCTGGAAGACATATGAAGTTACAAAATAAGATACTGCATTAAAATTTATTTTCATTTTTTTACAGAAAAGTAGATCTTTTCAGAATGTAATTAAAGTTGCAATATTTCTCGCATTGCTAGATGTGCGAGAATTGTTTTCTGTCTTAAGTTACTTTTTTGAGGTAGGCTATAACTTTAATTCCATGGAAGGGGCGACAGCCCACCCCCAACCCCTTCCCTCCTAGCGACTCTTGTCCCACATCGATAATAAAAGCCGAATGTCTTAAAATCGACTTAAAGGGATTTCTGCGAAATTGAGTAAAATATAAAAGTAAATTAAAAAGACAGCAACAAGCTGAGAATAAATTGTTTTTCACTTAACTGGAAGAGAAACGAAGTGAAAAGCATCATACCAGTATGTACGTTAACTATACCGTCTTTTTTAATAGAAATATTTATCGTGAAAATATGTTTTATGTAGTAATTAAGAGTGGACATTTAAGAATATTTGCATTTGGTTTCGAGTGCGTTTTAATACAAAAATTCGCACCCTAAACCGACGTTCGGCTCTAGAAATGGTCTGCGGAAAATTTAAATTTAGAAAACTGGGGAGATCCAACATTAGGAATGTTCTATTCACTACAAAACACAATCATAAGTACATTTGCAGCCAAGTCCTGCGTTTTTTTACAAAAAGTATAATTATTTAATGATTGTCATTATTAAATGATATTAATTAAAACCGGGATTTATTTGAATAACGTCAATTTTGAAATAATGATTAGGCCTACAAACTCTTTAACACGTTTTCGTTACGAATTTCCTTTATATATAATGTTTGCCGTTACGTATAATATTTCCTTTCTGTTACAAATTTGAACGTTGCGTTGGAGGGAAGCCTACGATGCGCCAAACGCCAAGTATTTTATTTCACGGAGAAAGTTCAGTGGAATTATTTACTTGTTCCAGTAACTTATTTAATCGATTTAGGGAAAGTCAAAGTAGGCTTCTGTATATTTTAGCAATAAAATACCTAAATTAGTATAAATTGCATTCAATTTGTACAACAAAATAAAGATTTAATATTCGAATATTTTTATTATTGTAAACTTAACTTAAATATTAGTGAGTGAAATATACTTTAATACTATTTATGAAATAGATATTATGTGTACAATGCCATTGCAACGAACATTTTAAAATATTATTTAAAAAGCACACTTACCAAGTGTTATGCCAAGGGCTAATGTGAAAAAAAATAGGACTAAATTCCTGTTGACATTTTCTGAAAACATTATTGGCGCACACAGCGATTCATATACTATGAAGATCACAAAACCATACACGTCAAATACAACACAAAATTAAAAAAAGAAAGCAAAAACAGTTCTTCACTGAACCCACTAGGCGCAAAGTCGGTTGCACGTTTTCAATTGAACGCAAAACTTACACTGAAGTAAGACTGAAGCAATACGTTCGATCAGGCACCTAGCGTGAGTTCTCGGAACTACTCACGAGAACATTGTTTTTTTTTATATTGAATTGGCTTACGCCATACGATTAATATATGTTAATATTTCATACTAGTTTTGCTTTGCGTTTAATGTATTTATTATGGAATTGTCGACATTGAGTGATTAGAATTAATATAAATTAGTATTTAAGTAAATTTTTACAAGTCAAATAATAATAAAATAGCAACTCTAATTCAACTTTAAAATAAGATAGCATTTCTAACCTATTAATGCGGAATGTTGAAAGAAATAAGTGTCATTTATTTTTTGTTCAACCCTTTCAGTCACAATATTATATTTGTCTATTTCTTTCTCTAAAAAAAACGAAATAATACCAAATCAAACTTGAAGGCAGCATGTAGATACATAAAAAAAAGTATTTTGAAGTAGTTGTTTTTATAGCCATGGGTGCCCATACCAGGGGGCAAGATGGGGCTGCGCCCCCTTCTCAGCTTACCCCTAGATTATAAAACAAAACAAAATAAATATCCAGGCGTCATTTATAGTCCAGTGGATTTTCCGAGAAAGTAGTTTTAAAAACTAGTGAATTGTAGGACATGACTTATGACTAAAATATTTATTTACAAAAAATGTGCCTTTTCCTTGAATATTTACATATTATTGCTTTTTAATAAAACGTACGAGTAATTGGGCAATTTGTTTATTTTTTTAAAATATGGTCTAGCTCTTTATACGTAGTAATAGGTTAAACAAGGTTAAAACTTGAATTTTTTATCTTCCTAATTTTTTGGTATGAAATGTCTTTACGTCCACACTCCCCCTACAAACTATCATTTGGGCGCCCATGTAAGAGATATAAAATTTTGTATACAAATTTGCTTGAAAATTCAGTCTTGAGTAAAAGCTTTGTAATTTTTTACGACATGACAACCCGCCAATTAAATAAACCTTCTGGTGCCCATTGACATCTCGGGGGCCTTTAAAGTGTAAAATTCTCAGCTATGTGAACTTAAAATAAATGCAGGCTTAAATTTACAACCGTCAGCTGTTCAGCTAATTATAAAAGTATCAAATTTTCAAAAGAAGTGAACATGCAAGAAATGACTTCCGAGAACCATAATAACAAACACCAGACAGTATTAGCAATTAATTATGTTTTAGAGAAACTAAATAGCCGAGTTAAATAAACACGGTAAGTAAAAACCCGAAACCCAGTAAAAAAAATATTATTCCATATAAATTAACACTCAGTGTAAATTTCAGATACTGGTTCAAGCGTCTTCGGAAGAACATAAAAGTTATTTTATTGTGGTTATTGGTTATTTATTTATTGTGCCTCGACAGCATTTGTATTCTAAACTACGGGGGGGGACTGATGACTCTTAATTGCAGTGAAATACGTGCCTCGAAAAACCATGTGCACAATCCCCTTTAGACCTACCGTTTTGCGTCTTTTTGAATGAAAAATACTTGACAAGCTTGAAAAAATTCCTTTGAGAACGTTCTTGGAGATAAATTAAATATGTATTCCTCTCTAGAAAAAAGTCCCCCCCAAAACAGAAATTGAAATGATTTATATAATAATAAATTTCAAGGTCATGCAAGTTTCAGCTGTCTTCTCTAAGAAAGTAGTAATTACGTAATCTAAGAGTTATATGTAATCTAATTCTAATTGTTGCTACAAGAGTGAAAGATGTTTTCAATGCCTAAGGCGGATCAAGACATTTCACAGTCTGCAGCGGGTCGAGAGCAGCTTACAGTCGGAAAGAATATGATCGCTAACGTCTATAATTTCAATGAAAAGAAAGAAAAAGATTAACTTTGTCTACAAGAACTGCACTTCAGTGTCCTTAAGGCAAATATTTTTGCTAAGTTTACTTTTTACTCACCTGATACTTTTTATGAACATAAATTTTAAACTTAGAAGTAAATATTTCTAAATTAATCGCTTGCAGCTTTTATTAATCCCGTTTTGTTTGCATTATTCTATGAATAATTGAGTGTGGCTCTAAACTCTAAACGTTAATGAAAAGTTTGTTTAAATAAAGCTGGACCGTTACGTGTATATTGGAGTTCATTTTATCATTTGTTTCCTATTGTGAGCGCCCAGTATCGTATAAATGAAATTCTTTTGATCGCGGTAAAATTTCACAAGATCATTAAATAAAAGAATTGAAATTTGTTAACAATATAAAATAAAATTTCAAAGTCAATTCCTACTTAAGTATACAAAGAAATATTTTATTTTAGTCAATTTTTATTAAAGTTGCAATTAAGTTACAGTTAAATATTATATTTTAAAAAACTCAAGTTACTTTTTACTTGAATCAACAAAGGAAAATTTTATTTTGATTACTTTTTGTTAAGTAGAAGGGTAAGTCAATTAGTTTCATTAAAGCTGTCGAGCTGTTAATCATGGCTGCTCCGCTTTCTATCTACACCAAAGAAGAACAACCTTCAGTGATCCGTTTTCAATGGTCAGAAGGTTTATCAGTGACGGAAATTCCTCGAAGACTTTTGGTACAGTACAAGAACAATGTTTTGCCACAACGAAGGGCCTACGAACGTATTGAAAAATTTTTAAAATGGTCGTGCAAGCGTTACGCACAATGAATGAGCCAGACGGCTGTTTACCTTTACAAATGAGGAAAGGATTGAGCTACAATCAAATACTCTTTTCCTCAGAGTTGACAAAGAGACGGCTAGTAGGCTCACGCTGAAAGATGCGATCAACCGGGTATAATTGACCTAATGCCGCAGTCCGACAGTAGCCTCAGGAGCCCAGAAATAATCCGCTTACTACTTTCTTAGCTACTTGCGCAGTTCCACCCCGCCCTTAAGTTATTGTGGTATATTCGATGAAAACGTTTATACAATGGGAGGGGGATTTGTAAACATTTATTGATATACAAGACAACTTATATTTGTTTTCATTTTAAAATAATTGTAAAATAAATTACAACAACAATTGGTTGTTTATAAATAATATAATTTTATTATAATGTTACATGTTTTTACAGGCAAGTGCACATTCACTATTACCTCTGAGGGGATTACTGGGATCCCTAAGGAGAAAAGCAGGTACTGTGGGAGGACTTACAGGAGCTGTAACAGTTTCTGTTGGTGACTGACAAACGCACTTTCAGGGATAATAGGATTGGGATCAGCGTTTGATCTGTTAGTACCAGTAGTGGACGCGCTGCACAACTTAGTGTCAACTGTTACTGACGTTCTAGATAACCTGTTGGGAGCATTAAATACTGTGACAGGATTCCTGGATTCATTGACAGGTTTTACTAGAGCACTTTAAGTTCCGCTCTAGCTCGGCCACTGCAAACCCGTATGCGTACTACGACTCTCACCCTTAGCCTGTCGTGTCTTCAGACAGTGCTGTCTGACCCTAAACCTGACTTTGAAAAATATGTATAACTCACGCACTATAAGTTCTGCTCTGGCTCAGCCGCTACAACCTAGTCTGCGTACTACGATACTCGACCTCCCACTGACGCGTCTTCAGTCTGTGCTCTGACCCTACACCTGACGTTGGCAAACATGTATAACTCGCGCACTGTACGTTCCTCTCTGGCTCGGCCGCTACAACGCAGTCTGCGTACTACGACTTTCACCCTCCCACTGCCGCGTCTTCATACTGTGCTGTCTGACCCTACGCCTGACGTTGGCAAAACATGTATAAATCGCGCACTATAAGTTCCGCTCTGGCTCGGCCACTACATCGCAGTCTGCGTACTACGACTCTCACCCTCCCACTGCCGCGTCTTCATACTGTGCTGTCTGACCCTACGCCTGACGTTGGCAAAACATGTATAAATCGCGCACTATAAGTTCCGCTCTGGCTCGGCTGCTACAACGCAGTCTGCGTACTACGACTCTCACCCTCCCACTGCCGCGTCTTCATACTCTGCTGTCTGACCCTACGCCTGACGTTGGCAAAACATGTATAAATCGCGCACTATAAGTTCCGCTCTGGCTCGGCCGCTACAACGCAGTCTGCGTACTACGACTCTCACCCTCCGCCTTAAGCCGTCAGTATGAGCTGTCTAACCCTACGCCTGACGTTGGCAAAAACATGTATAGCTCGCGCACTGTACGTTCTACTCTAGCTCGGCCACTACAACACAGTCTGCGTACTACGACTCTCACCCTCCTCCTGCCGTGTCTTCAGACAGTGCTGTCTGACCCTACGCCTGATTTTGCCAAACACAGTAAAATATCTTACTAACGTCTTGTAATAAATTATAGGTTAGGATGCTTTAAACAAAATTCAAGTCTAAAAGTTTCTATAAATTAAATTCAATTAAAATTACAACATTTTAATCAGAAAAGGTTTTAAAGCTCAATTATCGTTAACATGTATAAAAGATCATACTTTTTAATGAGTTTGGGTAGCGGCAGCCTAACCTTAAATTATTTTCACAGATGATTATTTAACTTATTACAGTTGCAAATGATTATAATTTAATTAAATAATTTTTAACGTGATCTTTAAAACAGAGCAGATAGTAGAATAAACACAAAATCAACCAAATGTGTATTTAAATTTACTCACTAAGGCAATATTTATTTAGCGAGTCGGTAACTCTGAACGCTTTAGGCGGAGTTTCGACCGGAACTGACTATACGGAGGGCAACGTTTCACGCAACACGGCCGCCATGTTTTAACCGTAGCAAAATGAAGATTTTTCTGGCTATACGCTTTTCTCACAAGGAAACCCGTTCGCTGGAAATAAGGAGACAAATTAAAGTTTCAGGTAAAAGTAGGTATTCAGCGAGTTTACCTGTATCCTAACCTATTTCAAAACTACAAGAGGTTGACTATAAAACTCTACGATTACGTCACTAGTAGGTTAAAAAGTATTTTTTTTATTTAAAAACAATAAGCTTATGTGGAATACATATTGGTGTTTTCTCTTGAAGGACTACATGTTCAACAAGATTACCTTCCAAAACATTCACCCCTGTAGAGTATTACCCCAGTTGAGCAAGTCCTAGATTTATATCATCAGAAACAGATGGGACACGCGGAATCTGTGTGAAGAACAAAGATGTTGAAATGAAAATTATTACAAGGAGTCGATTCTTTAGAATCGACGCAGTCAAAACACAAGAAATCCGTTTCTCGAAAAATCTACCAAGAGCTTGAAACAGCTACCCACGAATCCAACCTCAAACGGCGAATCCAAAGCCCGAGACGGAGGAACTTTGTGCCACGACCCGTGATACAAGTATGTAAGAGTATTGCGACCTTGCTGTAAGGCCTTGACTGGTCACCGTATATAATCAAAAATATACTTGATAGTTTTGTTTTATACCGTATGTGCCGAAAAAAACAGTACTGGAACAGTTGTAAGATTTTGTTTACATAGTTTTACAAACACGCTCAAGGGAAAAGATGCTAAATCGGTTAGACTAGGGTATAAACATGTTCTATGTGACCTCCGTTCAGTTTGAGGCAACACTCGTACCGTTCTTGAAGGCTTTGCATCATGTTGTTGAGGAGAAGTTGTTTCATTCTCGTTATACACGTGGTTATTTGTTCTTGTAGGCGCACGATGGTGGTTGGTGGGTCATCACGGAAAACGTTCTTCATCGTTCCCCAAACATAGGCGTCAGTTGGTGTAAGAGATCGGGAGCTGGCTAAGAAAAGTGTGTTCTAAGGTGGATGACGCGGTTGCCAAAGGTTTCAGACCACTGGGACGAGCCGAACTCCAATCGACCGCTCTTCCAGAACCACTCGGGACCAGTAAAACCTTCCAAACGGCCAGGTTTTAGTACTTCACTACCCCGTCTGATTAGTTCGGTCCTGGTAGTGCAATCGAACCTTTATCCTCTTCCGGGTTTCCTTACCTAAGGGCCGGACCCCCAGACTGCGGACTTGGTCATAGATGGGCATTACGCACCCGTTAGACCTTGAGGAGCTCTAAAGTGTCAATCAGAGCCTTGCTGGTGGCGTTAGGAGATCAAGGTGCTAGTAGATCAAGGGGGTAGGAGATCAAGGTGCTAGGAGACCAAGGTGATAGAAGATCAAAGGGGTAGCAGATCAAGGTGGTAGGAGATCAAGGGAGTAGAAGATCAAAGTGCTAACAGATTAAGGTGGTAGGAGATGAAGGTGGTAGGGGATCAAGGGGTAGGAGATCAAGTGGGTTGAAGATCAAAGTGCTAAGAGATCGAGGTGGTAGGAGATCAAGGTGCTAAGAGATTAAGGTGGTTGGAGATGAAGGTGGTAGATCAATGTGCTACGAGATTAAGGAGGTAGGAGATCAAGGGGTAGGAGATTATGGTGCTAGGAGATCAAGGGGATAGGAGATCAAGGTGCTAAGAGATTAGGGTAAGATTATTATAACTGTAATGAACCTGACGCCGAAGTAGTAGAAATATTTTGTTATTATAGCTTGTTTTGTTTATACTGTAAGAACATTTCCTTGTATATTTATATAACCGCATGAGTGAGAAACTCGGACAAGAAAAATTAGGCTATACTCGGCTGAACACAGTTTCAGAGTAGAACCCAATGGACACAACGTTATGGATACAGCTGATTACATTTGGCCACTGAACATGAGGTGTGGCGAAATGCAGCAGATTGTGCTGTAGAGATGTAATATAGTCGTACGTTTGTGTAGAGAAAAAATTTGCGAAAACATTTAATCCCGCGTTGGATTTAATTTCCATATTCAAGTTCTGTTTATTGAGTTTAATAAAACATTTAACTTTTATTTACACAGTAGAGCGTCGATTATCCATACTTCAATCATCCGAACCGTCAATGAATAGGATGAAATTGTTGCTATAAAACCACTACAACTGAATGTAAACATAATTATACTACATCAACCTTTTACTAAATGTCGGTCTAGGTGTGAATGTTAGACAGATAAATTATTTTTATTTAGTTTTTAGACTAGTATATAAAATTTAACAGTTTTTTAAGCAAATATTATGTGAACCTTTATTAACGATACAAGCATAAAGGTTTTACAAAACTGTGCCGCTGTTTTACTAACAGATACATTGTATTGAAATATTTACCGTGTTCTCGATTATCCGAACTATTTCATTATCAGAACAGCTGTGGTTTTAATTAGGTCTGATAACGTACGTACCACTGTATTTAATCTATATGTAGCAATGGTAATAGCAAACAGAACTCATCTTATGTAAGTAAAAGTTGCTGAGGCACAGTGACAGGTAAAATTACCGTATTTTCTTCTTAAACTCGCCAACTGTCTACTTTGTACGTTAAAGAAGCACGACAGTTGTCGTTTACTACAGCAACGAAAAATTGTAAATAAAACAAGGTAACGAAAGAATTTTAAACAAATCTGACACTTCTCTCTTTCTTGTAAATTAATGACATATTTTGTTACAGTTGAACAAATCAAGCGCAGCGTACAGTCGTAAAAGAATGTAATTTCAAACGCAATAACGCATTCTCCGCGTTACACAGTAAATGGTTTGCAATTGTCCTGCCTCTCTTTCCTTTTCCATCAGTATTGCGTTAAACAAAACAATGATATATTTGATAATTTTGTTTTAAACCACGCATAAATAAACAGTTCTGAAACAGCTGTAAGATTTTATTTTATATACTTATAACACTTTTGCTATTACTTGCGACCAGACTTTTTGTTAACTAAAGGTTGTTAAATTGTTAACTTACACTTGGAGGAAACGTTTTTGTCTTATGACTTCTTCAGCCTCCTGTTAAATTGATACTTACACTTGGAAGAAACGTTTTCGTCTTACGACTTCTTCACCCTCAGTTAACAAAAAGACCTTTAGTTAACAAAAAGTCTGGTCACAAGTAATAGCAAAAGTGTAATAAGTAATTAACAACCAGCTCGTCATGAACAGCAACAAGATTTTGATATTTTATTTACATAAGTTTACAAACAAATACAAGTAACAAGAAGCTAAATCGGTTAGACTCGGGTATAAACATGTTCTATATGACCTCGGTTTGATTTGAGGCAACGCTCATACCGTCCTTGAAGTTTACGCATCATTTTAGTGAAGAGGGGTTGTTTCGAGCTCGTTATGCACATGGTTATTTTTTCCTGTAGTTGGACGATGGAGGTGGGTCATCACGGAAGATGTCCTCATTCATCATACCCCAGTCGTAGGCGTCAGGTCCTGTAACATCGGGGGAGTGGGCTGGGTAAGGAAAGTTTGTTCTAGGGGAGATAACGCTGTTGAAAAAATTTTCAAACAACCTAAAAAGCTCTTCCACTGTGTCAAAACGCTGCTTGATCTTCGAAATCTTTCAACAACGCTACTAGGCGGGTTTTTGTGACATTATTCCTGAAAACGTAATGCAGTGTGTGACAAACCTGGCCCACCCGCACGTCCATACCATATGAGCAATAATAAAGGTCTATGATAAAAGTTTTCTTTCCAGTAGTTTGCACCACGACAGAAAAAAATAGCCTTAAATTAAATACAACATGAATACTTGGTAACAATCAAAAGTCGGCACAGCTGATCGAGATTATTTCAGTACTGTTTATTTTAACGCATTCGGTACAATATAACCTAATTTACTTAAATTAAACCGGTAAATACTTCTTACATTGGTATTTAAACTAAAAAACAATTAAGGCTAAAGAAATAATTATTAATTTGCACACTTTTATTGTCATCATCATTTACACACTTACCATTTATGAAAGTGTCCAAACACTGTTTTCATTAAACCTTGTAAGAGGTACTGAGTTCTCTGATAGTCTATTTACATTTACCACTAAATGCCACTGTCTATCAATCCGTCATTATAGCATTAACCTCTTCACTACATTACAAAACACTAATATCCGCTTACCCCACCTTCCACTTCTATTATTTCTCGTAACTTCTATTCGCATTGCTCCTAGAAGTTTCTAGAAATGTGTAGCTGTTGCGTCCCCTCGAGGGTGGTATGGCTAGTATATCTGAAAAACCGTAAGAAATATATTGCGATTGGGTCATCTCCCTTTACAATTACGTTAGGATTACTTTCAGGTGTGTGTGTATGCGTGTGCATGCGTGTGTATGTATGTGTGTGTGTGTGTAGTTTTGATTAAAACATTTAATTTACTGAAATACGCATGCATACGTGAATCCACTCTCGTTGTTCACCGCAAAGAGGTTACTGATAGCTCTGCCCCACCCTTACAACCTACGAGTAGTGACATACTTCGTACACCGGTTACGGCATGACGTTTTCGCCTTGCCCGATGGTTCGTAGGTGCATAGGACACGGCACGCCAAGGCATCCCCAGTCCCAGTATACTCACTGGCGTAAAGTGAAGTAGTGTGTGTAGTTTGTATGTTACATAATTCGTGAAAATGGACGCAGAAGTGACTACTTAGAAGAAGGAGGGACTGGAACTATATCGTCACGTTTATCGATGATGGTCGAAAAGGAAAAATTTTGCTGCACCACATAAACGAATAACGAAACCTACCTTTTGTCACAGTGTTAAGAGCAGACCTGGGAAAATATTTAAGTTGTTATCGTATGAAACTATTTGATTATTCTTGAGTTAATTACCCCAACAATTCACACAAAAACACAAGAAAAGGACGGGGTGATCCCCGCGAATGCGCAGAAAGATATCTATTACTATACCTTTTGCCCGACGGACGAAAATTGACGAGGCAGTACATAGCGCCTTAAGGCATTGCCTCGCCTCGCCTTGCCGTGCCTCATCAAGTGTGAGGTACCTCCATTTAAACCAATGCAAACCACTTCGTTTAAGGCGTCTCAAGACAAAACTACCCGCCGCGCAATACCGTATCCGGTGTGCGGCCAGCCTAATACGGTAACGCAATACAATGTACGCCAATAGCAACAAATGATGAACCCCTTCATTCCGTCTACAAACTACACAATCTATGAATGCGTATAGATATTAAAAACGTTCTTTCATATTTGAAATGTAAACAAAACGTTTCGTACAGTCATTTAATTAAAATCGGTTCGCTTTCATACGTTTTTCCAATACGTGTGTGTGTGTGAGTGTGTGTGTGTGTGTGTGTGTGTGTGTGTGTGTGTGTGTGTGTGTGTGTGTACAACTGGATTTTCGCCAGGAAAAAAATAATAAATTCTATTTACACCAAACTTGTGTCTAAACACCTAAAACAAATATTTGGAAGTTATTTTTGCCAGTAGACGGCTCTAAAGGTTATGTAAGGTCACTAACAAGATCGTCTACTGTGTAGGAGTAGGCTCATTAAAAAGGAATTTGTAACCTTTTGTAGAATTTGTAGAAATGGCAACCTATATAATTACATGCTCTTACATTTCTCGATATAAAAAAATGAGGTTTGATTTTTGAGCAGGTATTAGCCCTATAAAAACTACACACTACATCACAATAAACTAAATATATATTGCATTGACGACCCACCGTGACTTTTCTGCCGTTGATTGGACATTTTCAGTGATTACGTCGTCAGCCTAGATAATGGCATAGCTAACGACTATATTTGTGCCACAGCTGGTAGAAGGGTTATTTTGAAAATGAGAATTTATAATTCCCCCTTTAAAACATTTTGAATTATAGCCCATTCTGAGCCGTGGACTGTGTACAGAGCTATAAGGAAATAAGTACCATATACGCCAAAATAAATACTGAAACAGTTGCATGATTTTAATTTGTTTAGTCTACATAGTTTTACAAACACATAGTCCTACAAGTAAAAAAAAGCTAAATCTGTTAGCATCGAGAATTAACATGTTTATATTACTTCCGCTCAATTTGTGGCAACACTCAAATTGATGGTTTAGCATCATATTGCTGAAGAGGGTTTGTTTCATATTTTTCTTGTGTTGGACAAAGGTGGTTGATAGGTGATCACGGAAAGGTTTTTTCCAACATTCCCCGCCTTTCTGACTTTACAACGTTAGCAAAACGTGAATATATCGCGCACTATAGGTTCCGCGCTTTCTCGGCGGCTATCGACTCTGGTACTCCTCCTGCCGCATCTTCAGACTGTGCTATCTGACTTTACAACGTTAGCAAAACGTGAATAACTCGTGCACTATACGTTCCGCGCTTTCTCGGCCGCTACTAACCATTCTGTGTACTATGACTCTCGTACTCCTCCCGCCGCATCTTCAGACTGTGTTGTCTGACTCTACAACGTTAGCAAAACGTGTATAACTCGCAGCACAATACGTTCCGCGCTTTCTCGGCGGCTATCGACTCTTGTACTCCTCCTGCCGCATCTTCAGACTGTGCTATCTGACTTTACAACGTTAGCAAAACGTGAATAACTCGTGCACTATACGTTCCGCGCTTTCTCGGCCGCTACTAACCATTCTGTGTACTATGACTCTCGTACTCCTCCCGCCGCATCTTCAGACTGTGTTGTCTGACTCTACAACGTTAGCAAAACGTGTATAACTCGCAGCACAATACGTTCCGCGCTTTCTCGGCGGCTATCGACTCTTGTACTCCTCCTGCCGCATCTTCAGACTGTGCTATCTGACTTTACAACGTTAGCAAAACGTGAATAACTCGTGCTCTATACGTTCCGCGCTTTCTCGGCCGCTACTAACCATTCTGTGTACTATGACTCTCGTACTCCTCCCGCCGCATCTTCAGACTGTGTTGTCTGACTCTACAACGTTAGCAAAACGTGAATAACTCGCGCACTATACGTTCCGCGCTTTCTCGGCCGCTACTAACCATTCTGTGTACTATGACTGTCGTACTCCTCCCGCCGCATCTTCAGACTGGGTTTGTCTGACTCTACAACGTTAGCAAAACGTGTATAACTCGCAGCACAATACGTTCCGCGCTTTCTCGGCGGCTATCGACTCTTGTACTCCTCCTGCCGCATCTTCAGACTGTGCTATCTGACTTTACAACGTTAGCAAAACGTGAATAACTCGTGCACTATAGGTTCCGCGCTTTCTCGGCGGCTATCGACTCATGTACTCCTCCTGCCGCATCTTCAGACTGTGCTATCTGACTTTACAACGTTAGCAAAACGTGAATAACTCGTGCACTATACGTTCCGCGCTTTCTCGGCCGCTACTAACCATTCTGTGTACTATGACTCTCGTACTCCTCCCGCCGCATCTTCAAACTGTGCTGTCTGACTGTACAACGTTAGCAAAACGTGTATAACTCGCGTACTATAAGTTCCGCGATTTTTCGGCAGCTATCGACTCTTGTACTCCTCCTGTCGCATCTTCAGACTGTGCTGTCTGAATTTACAACGTTAGAAAAACGTGAATAACTCGTGCACTATAAGTTCCGCGCTTTCTCGGCAGCTATCGACTCTTGTACTCCTCCTGCCGCATCTTCAGACTGTGCTGTCAGACTTTACAACGTTAGAAAAACGTGAATAACTCCCGCATTATACGTTCCGCGCTTTCTCGGCAGCTATCGACTCTTGTACTCCTCCTGCCGCATCTTCAAACTGTGCTGTCTGACTTTACAACTTTGGCAAAACGTGAATAACTCGTGCACTATACGTTCCGCGCTTTCTCGGGCGCTACTAATCATTCTGTGTACTACGACTCTCGTACTCCTTCGCCGCATCTTCAGAATGTGCTGTCTGACTTTACAACGTTAGCAAAACGTGAATAACTCGTGCACTATAAGTTCCGCGCTTTCTCGGCCGCTACTAATCATTCTGTGTACTACGACTCTCGTACTCCTCCGCCGCATCTTCAGAATGTGCTGTCTGACTTTACAACTTTAGCAAAACGTGAATAACTCGTGCACTATAAGTACCGCGCTTTCTCGGCCGCTACTAATCATTCTGTGTACTACGACTCTCGTACTCCTCCGCCGCATCTTCAGAATGTGCTGTCTGACTCTACACCTAACGTTAGCAAAACGTGTATAACTCGCGCACTGTAAGCTCCGCTCTGGCTAAACCGCTATTAACCATTCTCTGTACTACTACTCTCGTCCTCCTCCCCCCGCGTTTTCAGACTGTGCTATCTGACTCTACACCTAATGTTAGCAAAACGTGTATAACTCGCGCACTTCAGCTCCACTTGCGCACTAAAGCTCCGCTCTAGCTAAGCCGCTAATAACCATTCTACGTGCTACGATTCACACCCTTCTCCCGCCGTGTCTTCAGACTATCTTGTATGACTCTACAACGTTAGCTAAATGTGTACAGCTCAGCTATATGTTTTAAAATTCCGCTTCAATAAGCTCGGTCTGTATATATATAATTTCTACATAGAATGAATAACTCCTATTAACCTCTTACACCAACCTTACAGTTTTCTCCATTTCAAAAGTGTCAAAGGAGTATTAGGATTGTTTAAATGAAGAAAACTGTACTCTTACTTAACTAATTTCTCTTTATTTCTTTGTTCAACGTTAATAACCCATATAGTGTGAAATATACATAAAACAGCCTCATGTTTATGTCCGTCTTATATTAGATGTTATTATCTGGTGAGCTAGAGTTATTTAACAAATTTATTTGCAAATCAGTAGATAACTTTCATTAATATTCCTCATTGAACGCCACCCAGGAAGCTTGCATGGATTATGGACCTCCACTGACGCGAGAAATTTTACTTTCCTTGTATATTAATTTTCATATTTAGATACACGTTAGATCTGTCAAAATTCCGAGATAACCAATGTCTGCAAAGTACCATTGATTCTTACCCCTCTTACCCCCGCGCGTCATCATTAGCCGCTCGAAGGCCAGAGCTGAAACTCTAGATCCCCACTTATACCAATGAGACTCGATAAAAACTGAGTTGGCAAGCCTCTCAACACTCAGATGTCAAACAGACCACCGCGCAATGGCCAGTCAGGTCTCTTGCTATATCTCGCGCCTTATATTTTTTCTTTCATTATGTTAGACTATACATGAAGCGTTTACACCTACTAAATCCCGAGTTTGGTATTCTGTTGCTGGATGATCCCTATTTTATCTTTGAGTGCATTTCTCTTTTTTTATTTATTTTCATTTGTACGCTCTCAATGCTGGAACTAGCTTCGTGATTTTCTGAAAACGCAAAACATTTTTACCAAATCTCTTGTAAACGTTGCTCATTTCTAGTAGAGTTGAGTAAAGATAGAAAAGAGATGTCTGAAAATGAAAATGAGAAGAATGTTGGCGAGTAGTACCTGACTTATATCTCAACCTCCTCTCCGAAAGGCTCCACGTTTTTAGATCTTGTAGGGGCGTCTACAGTCCAGTTGATAAAACCTCTGTCCACACGAATCCAACCTCAAGTCATGACTCCCGTCCAGGTGACTAGCGTCAGGTCCTAGGTGGAGGGCTTGGTGTCACGACCTAAGGCCCCATTATG
>JBAIZL010000002.1:239253642-239261142 GCA_036971475.1 Prosapia bicincta
GAACACCGTCACTATGACGCTAAAGCTTTTACCCTCCTCACTGAACCCCTTCCCGCTATCAAATATCCTATCGACTTGGCACTTCTAGTAATTTCTAGCAGCTTCACTTCTAGAAAATTTTAGGCTTTACGAGATAGGTGCGGATGCGGCGTTCGCTTAAGCGTGAAAGGATAAAAATTCAAAAATAGTTAACAAATCATTAATTTAAATATTAGAAAAAACTAAAAACATAGGCAACTGAAATAAATAATTGATCTACGAATAATTACAACTAATTCATTGCTCTCTAAAAAACAGAAACTTCAAATTTTCTCAAGGGATGATACAACAGACGGCATTTATTGCTTGCGCCTATCTTCATTAGCTTTGAAATATATTAATATTTTAATTAATGTTTTGTCAATTATTTACAAATACAATATGCACCAAAATAAATAGTACTGAAACTGAATCAGCTGTAGTTGCCTTCTCGATCAGCTGTGCCGACTTTTGATTGTTGCCGCGTATTCTTGTTGACGTATCTCATTTGATTAGTTTTTGCTAACATGGTGCTAACTACTGAAGAGAAAACTCTTATCGTAGAGCATTATTTTCGCTCGTAAGACCTCGCAACCACTCCTCACCAAAATGATGCAAAACTTTCAAGACGGGTACGATGTTGCCTCCAATTGAACGGAGGTTATATAGGACATGTTTATACCGGAGTCTAACCGATTAAGCTTCTTTTTACTTGTATGTGTTTGTAACATTATGTAAATAATATACAATGACATAACATAAAATCTTACAACTTTTTCAGTACTGTTTATTTTGGCGCATACGGTATGTCGTATCAACAAAAATTCACCATAACACAAATGAAGAACAATCTTTGTTTATTTACGACTCTGTATGAATCTACTGTAAAATTATTTTATTATTTTTAGTGAATTTTTAAAACTGTATTTAATTTTTATTGTTGAAATTAATATTTTAGTGAGCCTAATATAGTTTTAATTCAATGTTTTTTTTCTTTACATGCATTAAGGTATTGTTGCTACTTGTATCCATTATTATCACCACCTTTCAATTTATCTGAGTCTTACTTACGTTTTTATGGATTGTGGAAGTTTCCAAACTATTATACACACATGTTTACGTCCTTCATCTATTAACAATGTTTTTAGTAAAAATCCCGAAATTAAATATGAACTTAAAATTTAATTCATTAAGTAATGTTGACAAATAAATCTTAATATTGTTTCTTTGAATAAATTGTTTCTATTTCCCTTATCCTATATTCCATTAAATGAGTTTATTATTCTAAATTGTGAAAGAGTTGCCCTCTTTCATACACAGAGTCGTTCTCGGCCGTATTATAGGAGACCTCAGGAACTTTTGCTGTGCCCGAAACCTGCCTTTTCGTTCACAATGGTTCCAGAAAGATGGCGCAACCAGCCCCACTGCCTTAGACAACATTTCTTTCCCTCGAGAAACGTTTGGCAACCACCTCATCTCCTTTAGAACAAACTCTCCTTACACAGCCCACTCCCCCGACCTTACACCACCTGAAGTCCCACGTCTATGGAATGATAAGATTATCCGTCATCAACCACCAACCACCATCGTCCAACTACAGAAAGAAAGAGCCATGTGTATAACGAGCATGAAATAACTCTTCTTCGCCGAAATAGTACAAAACGTTCAAGAACGCTACGAGCATTGCCTCAAATTGAACGGAGTTCATATAGAACATGCTTATGTGTACGTGTTTGTAAAACTATGTAAATAAATTAAATTCTTACAACTGTTTCAGTACTGTTTATTTTGGTGCATACGATACATATCTCTATAATATTGAAAATGATAAATTTTTGTTACAATATTTTTTCGTAAATTTATAATTAATGTCTACAGGTTTAATAATGCAGGGGTCATCATTATTACCAAGAGGGTAAACGTCTCTCTGTATCTTTAATATTCATTTATAAATCGAGTGAATCAAAATATTGTTTAATATTTGTTTGATAAAACTTCGGGAAGGTTCTCTTAAATATAAATAAATAACATAAAAATATGTCAAAATTGTTTTAAAATGAAGAATAAAAGACAGAACAGGGTTCTATGCAAAATTGTTATATAATTAAATATTCAATGTGTCACTATATGCAAAGAGGGCAAGTAAAATCAATTAACCGCCGCTAACAGTTATTTGTGCTATTTCAAAAGACATTAGCGTACAGTGTCCATTAAAAGGCTTTTAACAAGTGTAATATTGTCAAATGCAGTTATTGTTTGCAATTTGTGCTAGGTTTTATAATCATTAGCAAAAACTCTAATTTTTAGAAAAGAATAATAAGCCATACTCGTTGATTGAAGCTGCATAAAATAATAAAAACAAAAGAGCCCTTAAACCTTTGTTGCACCCTGATAGCAATGGGAAAGCAAATTATTTGTTTGACTTATTGTTTGGTTTTATTTATCGGGTGTGCTGTAGTTTTTTTTTCTACGGATTATAAATGTATTGAACATTTTCATAGCAATGATTTCATCAGAATTCTTCGCCTATTAACTTTATGATTTTCTACAATTAATCTTGTTCATAGAAAATGGCTTATTTAATAATTACTGATTGATTTTTCGAAACATTTGGTAAATGTTTATCATGTTGTCACCCAGGGACGTAGCCAGGATAATGGTTTTGAGAGGCACGATCAGGGAGATCAGAGGGAACTCCTTGGGAAATTTTGAAAATTTTCATCCCTAGAAATCATATTTTATGTTATTTTAAGCACTTGAAATTACCCAATTGTTGGGTCATCGTGAAGCTGTTTTGCTAAAAACCTGGGGCTGTTTTCTATGGTAATAATTTTTTGTTAAAATTCATTGGTTTGGGGAAGTACTTCCCTCCATCTACGCCTCTGTTGTCACTACATACAATTTCAATAATCCAATCATGGCAGATGTTAGTACTTTTAAGGCGAGCTGCTAATAATACTTACTATTCAACATCCACCCTTGGCAGGTTAGCCATTTGGCTGTGCGCTGACCAGTAGCCAGCGTCTTCTTCGTCCACAGGGCTCGCTGCTAGGGCCGGATACTGGAGTAGGTGGGCTGCGTACAGCCCGCATCTTCGCTTAATCCGATGCGGTAACAGACGGGCTGCCAGGTCGTGGCCAGTGGTAATTCTGAACACAGCTACTGCTACATCTCTAGGTAAGTTTCGGGGTATGGAAGAGCTCTATCAGCTCTATGGGGACGAGGTTTCTCGCGTGGTCTTCGTGCCACACCTGTTCCCTGGGTAACGCTAAATGAGTACAGCGATTCAGTCAGTCAGAGAAAGGGGGAGATTGGTGGGCCCCAAGGTTATGTAGCGTCTGTCATTGACAATGGCTGCGAGTAGGAATAAGAGAACCGGGCTTTTGGTAAGGTCTGGATTTAGGAAGGGCATCTTCAAGGCAGGACGTTTTCTAGGTGGGGCGGTAAAAAGGACTGCAATCAGTGGAACTACGTACAGTGATTCGCCGCCAGCGCGCTAATGTTACTAACATTATCTACAAACGATAGGAGAGTATTGTGTGTATAGGTAGGGACAAACAACCCTTGGGTAAGGATTTAGGGCTAATCGTTGCGATACGTGTACAGGATCGGGTTAATTGCTCCCTATAGGGATGATAAGCCAGCGTAAAGCATTTACATTACCTTGCAAGAACAAATGTAAAGGAAGGTAGAGCCAAACGGAAGACCCAACATAACCCTCATGGCCGCACATGGTGTGCTTCTCCTTGTAGCAGTTATGCCTCTAAGGAAGAGCCCCTGCGCGCGGTCCAGCATTCTTTTACTTGTTTCTTTCTGTGCCCTGTCCCACCAGACGATAGAGGCAAAGACCAACCTCGGCACCACAATGGCGGAATAAATCCAGTTCATTTGACGTGGACCCAAACCCCATCTCATGCCTATTGCTCCTCTGCATTGCCAGAACGTAGCTATGGCTTTTTTGCACTTATCCTCCAAATGCTCACGCCAGAGTAGCTTCCTATCCAGAATAACTCCCAGATATTTAGCACTCTCAACGTAGCTTATTTTAGTATTACCAACTTCCATCATCTCCAGCGATTTAGTTTTATATCGCCTAGTGAAGATGAGTGCCACAGATTTCTCTCCTTGAATGCATAGTGCATTCTCCCTGCACCATACTTCTGTTACCTTGAGTGCCTCTTGAAGCAGGTCTTTGAGGACCTCTTCAAATGGTCCCCTAACAAGGATAGCTATGTCATCCGCATATCCTACCACCTTGACACCCATTCCACTGAGTGTCCTTAGTAGGCCGTCCACGACAAGGCTCCACAGCAAAGGGGATAACACTCCACCCTGCGGGCAGCCCTCCGAGACCATCCCATTTATCGTGCACCCCATCCAGGATGCAGTGCTTATCCGGTTTTCCAAGGAACTCATAATCCAATTTATAATTCCATCAGAAATCCCATGATCCATAGCTGCTCTCTTGATGGCCAGTCTAGAGGTACTATTAAAAGCCCCCTCCACATCAAGAAAAGCCCCAATACATATCCCCTTGTTGTTGATCTGACCCTTAATAAAGTCTACGACCGACAACAGTGCAGTCTCCACTGACCTACCGGTTCGGTAGGCGTGTTGGTCCTGATGAAGCGGATACTGCTTCAAAGGTCCCTCCTTCAAATAGTAGTCCACCAGCCTTTCCAATGTCTTTATCAAGAAAGATGTGAGGCTGATAGGTCTGAAGTCCTTTACCTCTGTGTAACCTTTCCTCCCTGGTTTGGGGATAAAGATAACCTTCGTTTTGAGCCACTGCCCAGGCGTGTAACCCAAGGCAACACAGCCTCTGAGTAATCCTGTCAGTGGCCCTATTATTTCCTCCAAGCAATTTTGTAGTAGTGCTGGAGTAATGTTATCTAATCCAGGCGCTTTAAAAGGCTCAAAAGACTGAATTGCCTCTCTCACCTTTTGCGCTGAGATCACCTGCCCAGCAATATTCCAGTCTGCCCTTAGCCCAGTATGTCGGAGGTTTTGAGCACCGTCCCCCACCGGTCTAATATCGGGAAAACTGTTCCTCATAAGCAGACGCAGTGTTTCCTCCGGGGTGTCAGTAAAGCTACCATCAGTCTTCTTGACAAACTTAAGCTCTCCCCTCGGTCCACCTGCTAACACCTTAAACAGTCTAGCAGTGTCACTCAGTGTGCTTGTCTCTGAGCACCACTTTTCCCAAGAAGCACGTTTAACCTCTTTAATAAGATTTTTATAGAGACCCTGGCTGTCTTTATATGCCTGCCAGGTCTCCGCCGTTTTCTTCTTCTTTGCCCTATTAAAGAGCCTTCTAGTCTCTTTCCGTCTTGCCTCTAACTCGCTGTTCCACTTAAGCTTACCACGCCCAGTGTTTATCCGCGAGAGAGGGCAATTTTCCTCAAACGACGTGGAAATTGCAGTCCTGATGTAGGCCTCAGTATTTTCCAGTTCGTTTGATGTACCATATTTACCACGGAAGTCAGACATCCGCCTCCTCACCGAGGACTTAAAACCTTCCCAGTTTGTCCTTTTCGGGTTCCTAAACCACACCACATGGGGAACCACTCCCCTCATTGTAGCAGTGATGATTCGGTGATCAGACATGGAGGGCTCATCCGAAACCTGCCAGTCATGCACCCACCTTACCATTTGTCTATTACAGAAGGTGATATCTAGAACCTCCCTTCTGTTTGAAGTGACAAATGTTGGCTCGGCACCTGTGTTTAAAACCACAAGGTTTTCTTCAATCAAGAAGGCTAGGAGCTCCTCGCCTCGCTCATTTGTGTCTGTGCTGCCCCACACCTCATTATGAGCATTGGCATCACAGCCCACTAAAATTCCTATATTCCTCTCCCTGCAGTACCGAACTAACTTACGTAATTCTGCAGGGGGCGATTCTCTATTGTGGGCGCAGTAAGTGGAGGCCACAATGAACTCCCTGCTCCCACTTACCTCGCCCTTGCCTCGAATTCTAACCACCGCAAGTTCTTTAGTTGAGAATTCTTGAATCAGCGTGGCTTCTAGTCCTCTGACTATCACACATGCTCTGTGCCCCTCATGTTCCCCACTTGCGTAGGTGCGCCCAGCTGCAGTCAGACCCCTTATACGGTTCCTGACCAGCCACGGTTCTTGCACCAGCGCAAGCGCTGGTAATGTGTGCCTCACATTTAAGCACCTGGTTAGGACCACCGAGGCGCTTTTACTGTGATGCAAGTTGATTTGCAGGATCATTGCTCGAGGGTCAGCCATCTCCAACTGACCCCTATGCCTTCTCCTGATTCTCTCTCTCGCCCTTCTCTTCCAGGTCCTTAGAGTTCCACTTAAAAGTGACCTCTGCAGTCCCCAGGAAGGCTTTCCCATCTCTTGCCTTTAATAATCTGGCCGATGCCTCATCCAATCCTAGGCAGAGGAGGCTTGCAGGTCCCCGCTCAATGCACTGTAGGATCTTCCACTTCGAAGTGTCAATTTCTGGGTTTTGCATCCCGATGAACTTGACCAGCTGAGTGGCCTCCCTTTTTGGTGGTGGTACTAGCACCGTCACTTTCACCCTTTTGATCAGTTCATCAGGCAGTACTAGCCTTGCCTGAGTCCCGTCCTCGAGCTTAACTGACGGTACCACTTCTCTCAGCCATTTTGCCGATTCCTCCTCAGCACAAATAAATGCTGCGACTCCATCCCTTAGGTGAGTGTCTCTGAACCGCGGAACAAAACCTCCACTAGGAGTGTCCAGAATCCGGTCCATGACGGTGCCCTTAAGGTGGTCGAACGCCGCCATCTCCATCCTCACGCCTACACTATCCCCAAAAGTCACAAGAACCCTCGGAAGGTTGGCGGAGATCACCGAGAAAGACGGCCCTCCCGACCAAGCAGGCCTAGACCTCTTGACCTCCGACTCTGGAGTAGGATTAGAAGTACTCCTTTCCTTCCTTTTCCTTACTCTCCTTTGTCGTACTAAAGTCCTACCTGATCCACTGGCTTCCGGGACGACAGGGCGGGTTCTAGCCCCAGCCTCCGTCAAACCCTTCCGCTGCCCGGATCGGTGTTTCCTCAAAGGGGGTGGCGGTGGTTCTCTGCCCTCCGCCTCCGCCTTCTTTGCTTCCTCATGGTAGGAAAGCCAGAGTGCTTTCCTCCTTTGTGCACCACTCATTCTTCCTGTTGCCTTCGCAGCTGGATTTCCATCTGTCTCTACGGGGGCCGAAGCCACCTCCATAGGAACAGATTTGTAGGTAGGTTCTAAGCCCTGACCAGTTAAATTTATTTTTTTCTCTGCCATGTGTGTTCCCACGAGCAGCTAGGGAAATAAAGGTCCGCCGCCGCAGAGCCCCGCTTACGGCGGTAAGGCGACTTAAGTACTCAGGGGTGGCGCCAGGTGCCCCTGAGGCTCCGTTAAAGACCCTCCTTACCCTGAGGGCCACGAATCTACATCGGCACGGATCGCATAACACCTTCATAAATCATAGGATATTATGTTGATTTTTT
>JBAIZL010000002.1:239266142-239286142 GCA_036971475.1 Prosapia bicincta
TTGTTATTATGTATTTCTATTACTTTGTAAACGTTTTATTATATTATAATTTAATCTACAACTTATTTACACAATTCCTACAGTTATTCAAGCCTATGCATGTACGACAGAACCTTCAGTCATGATCTGATGTCGCCGCTCTCCCATAATTACTAACAATGTTTCCAATTTCATCGTTCAACTTCTGGTACTTGGTTTATCTCGTTTTTCCAGGAAGATTTAATTCAGCTCTCATATACGCGAGCAGAACAGTAGATTTCCTTCTTTAAACAGACTAAAACATCTCTTAGCTTCGGGTTTGATCCTATTCTCAAATACGTTGTTGATCTTATTGTACCATCCTTCGACATACTTAGTTGTACGATGACGTCATTGTGACAATTCCACGTGTGATTGGGAATTCTTCATTATCAAGCCGAGTGTAACGAAGTAGTCACTGTCTTAGGGGTCTATTCTGCTGTAGCCTCTAGTGGTGTTGGAATGGCTGGTTGCCTCCGGAGGTTGGAATTTTTCGATAAATGGCGACCCGGGACAGGTTAATAACCTAGTGTGCACGATTGTCTTATATTCCCCTAAAACACTGCTATTACTTATTACCGCAAATTTTGGGTAATAATTATTTAATCACGATAAATTCCCCGATTCCACAACAATAAATAAATTTATTAATTACGAATCACCTGGTATACGTTTCAACTACTCTGTAATTACCTTCAGGGATACTTAACATCAGAAGTTGAAGTTTTTACGGAGCTTTTAAAGGTCTAGTACACTCTATATGTCTCACTCGAGTTGTAGTTCGTGAAAAATGTAAAATTAAAGTCAGCTTTCAAGACCTCGCAAAGCTTTGATCTTATTTCCAGCGCCGGCCTTAGGCTTTAGTATTTAGTCGGACCAAATCGCTTTCCTTATAAGGGTAAAGTAAAAGAAATAGGTTTACCATTACTTAAAAAAATATCCAACTGTTAAGTTTTAATAAACATTTAGTTTCAAACTTGGTTTAAAAATGTTTATATTTAGTTATATAGAATGGATTATTCAAAGACAGGTCCCTCTAAACTCGAATCAATGTTTAACTTAAACCGGGTTCAGCTGTGGCAATGTAGACACGGTTTAGATTAGACGTAATTGTAAATTAGTAGTAAATATTCGTGATTATTTTATATAAAAATATGTCAATTGAAATATTCTGGAATATACATATTAAGAAACTTTTAACGTTGTTATGAGTGTTTATATTGTAATAAAAACTATCTTTAAGTATTATTTGTTAATAATTACAAGGTCGCATAAATCGAATTCTAAATAAGTAACAAAAATGTAATTGTAAATAAAAAAGGCCTTGTTTCTGTACCAAAACATTTTTCAGTCTCCTGATTAAATTTTTAATCAATCTTTTAAAATTGTTTCAAAATAATAGAAACCAAAAACGAGTTATATTTATTTTAGCATTGTTTTAGTACTTATCTCATCTTAACTATTTGCATGAGAAGCTTCTTCATTTTATGTTATAACGCAAAGAGTCTAGTTTTCACTATATCTAGACTGTACCTAGGTGTTGTTAATGCTGTTTATAACGCAAAGTGTCTAGTTTTCACTATATCTAGACTGTACCTAGGTGTTGTTACTTCTGACTTATAACGCAATGTATCTAGTTTTCACTATATCTAGACTGTACCTAGACTGCTGCTTTACAACGCAATGTTTGTCTCTAGTTTTCACTATATCTAGACTGTACCTAGGGGTTGTTACTGCTGTTTGTAACGCAATGTTTCTAGTTTTCACTATATCTGGACTGTACCTAGGCGTTGTTACTTCTGATTTATAACGCAATGTGTCTAGTTTTCACTATATCTAGACTGTACCTAGACTGCTGCTTTATAACGCAATGTTTGTCTCTAGTTTTCACTATATCTATACTGTACCTAGGCGTTGTTACTGCTGCTTTATAACGCAAAGTGTCTAGTTTCACTATATCTAAACTGTACCTAGATGTTGTTACTGCTGTTTATAACGCAATGTGTCTAGTTTTCATTATATCTGGACTGTACCTAGGCGTTGTTACTTTTGATTTATAACGCAATGTGTCTAGTTTTCACTATATCTAGACTGTACCTAGACTGCTGCTTTGTAACGCAATGTTTGTCTCTAGTTTTCACTATATCTAGACTGTACCTAGGCGTTGTTACTGCTGCTTTATAACGCAATGTGTCTAGTTTTCACTATATCTAGACTGTATCTAGGTGCTGTTACTACTCACCAAACTGCTTTTTATGTCGACTTTCTTTCAGTAATCTACTTTCTCTTGTTATTATTTAACCTACTGCTCTCTATATTGTAATTTATTATGGAAATATTTTCATGACTGAAGTATTCAATAAATAAAACTTGTGTCATGTTTGTCACATTTAGTAAATCAAGAAATATTCAATAAAAATATAATATATGTGGTTTATTTTATCGATTTTAATTGATTAATTATAGTCATGGTACGTGCTAATTATTTCTATTTTTGTGCTCTGCATCTTTCTTGAGTCACCTATTCACAAACTTCTACTAAATCTACGTTTTTAATATACATTTCCTAAAACCTTGTTCTTACTACATCAATATTTTAAAAATTGTATATTATATTGATATTGTACCTATTAAAACGTTTAACAAATTCCTATAATCAACTACAAAGCTATATCAAAGTCCAGGAGTCCTAACCTTTTTTACTCAAGGGCTACATTGAAAACTTTTGGAGGAAGGGCCGGCAATATTTCAGGGCAGAAGGTACCCCCCCCCTATACACCTTCAACGTTTTTTCTAATCACGATATTTTCTTGCTTAATCTTATAAGTTGCGATGTTTCCTTATATATCTTTGTTGTTGGCTAACTAAAACTATTTACGTAAAAAAAACTGTGGCCAAACAAATAATTATATTTGCTATAAAATAATAGTTGCTCTGTAGAAGGAGTTTTCAAGTAGGCCTAATGACACCACAGGATAGAAAACCAAATCTTTTCAATATACTACAAAATGTATTTTATTGAGTTTTAAAGGAAAATTGTCAATACATGAGTTTAAAACATGTGTAAAGCTTAAAAAAGGAATTATTTTTTAGTGAGACCGTTTGCCACTTAAAATTTCAGCCCATTTAGGATCAAATTTTGTAGTTTCGATCATAAGGATTGATTTCAAATGCTCGTCTGACAAGAAAGATCTGTAATTAAATTTCAAAAACTTCATTTTTTAAAAAGCCTGTTCACACTTGTAGGTAGATCAAAAAAAAAAAAACATAGCTCGATGACTTCAAGCTGCATTTTTGCAGGCACTTTGTCAATGTCACACCTAAAAGGATTTTGAAACCTCTGAATGTCTTCTGCTGCACGGTCAAAGTCTTCAAAGCGGTTGTCAAACTCTTGACGTAGTTTAGACATGATTTCTAAAACGTAATCCTTGATGAAGATAGCAGTGCTTAGTACACTCAAGTTCTAACAATATTCCAAGTGGTCAAATAAAGTGGCAAGCGAGAGACGAGTACTGTACTCATACTTAATGGTAAAAGTGCTTAAAAGGAAATATATTATCAATTAAAATTTTTTTTTGAGTAAGCTAGTTTTCCGCGGGTCGGAAAAAAATCAGTTCGCGGGTCGGATGTGGCCAAGCGGACCGTAGATTAGAGACCAAGGTCATAGTCTATAGGTCTGGAGGTTATAAGCATTTTTATGAACTATAACTGTTATTAATTTCCCCTATTAATAATATTAGACATTACTTTTCACAACTCGTTATCAAAATTTAACGAATTCATGTATTTTACTGAATTATTCATTGTTGCTCAGAATTTAAATTTTTTTAAAAATCTGTGTGCACTAAAATATTAAGTCTTTATTTATAACATAAAACAAGTAGTACAAAAAAATTTAATCAATTTCTACTTATAAAAAGTATCAAAATGGGAATGCCCTTAGACGCAAAGTCAGTACGCACACTCGCCCTTACGAGCGCAGAGGATTAGGACAGACCCGATACCGGCCGTATTCCGCTCCATTGGTCCTTCAGTGGTATCTTCTAACCAAACTCTCAAACTTTTTAAGTTGTAATTTTAAGTAAAAATAGTTAATAAATAATTACTCTACTTAAAATTACAAGAAAAATGATACGAAACCATCACGTTGATACGTTATTAGTCGCATTAACGTATTAAGTACAGTGCTTTCCTTACAGGGTTTTTATTTCATGTTATCCCCTCATGAACAGTGACAATATGTTGTACATTGTTTGGTATCAATTTCCTCTTAATAATGTGCAGAATTAATTTATGATAAACTTTCTGAGGTGTGTTATCAAATTAAAAAATTAGAGTTTGATCAAGGAAGCACCACTAGGTGACTAATAAACAGAGGGCCGGAAAGAATACGGCCCGTTCTAATCCTCTGCCTTTGTGTAAGTCAGTCTACCTGGCGTTCAGGGGCACTTGCATTTCGATATTACTATAGGTCAACAAAGATTCCATTATAGTTACTTTTTATTAAATAATTACAACTAATATAAATATGTACATACAAATGACCGAATCTCAATCAAGTGACATAATAGAAAGAGTAATAATTTAAAAAAAATTAATTTAATAAATTTAGTTAGTGAATTAATATACGTTAAAACCGTATTAACGTCAAGTGTAATACAATACAAGAAAAAAACGTATTTGAACTGGAGTGGATGAATAAAAAGTATTTTAATTGTAGGAATTAATTAAAACTAATTTTCATGAGTTAAAATTAATAATTTTATTATATTTTAATATATTATATTAATATAATATTAAATATTATTAATAATATTATTATTGTCAATAAAATAACAAAGTAAACAAATATTATAATTTAATAAAACCAATAATGAATCTCATTAGTTATAAATTTTCACTACTTTTTAAAAAAACTAGACTTTATTAGTTCACTTTGGCTTTAACGAAAACAAAACGAACGTATATTTTTCATGTTTAACAATACTTTTTCATGACATAAATCAATCCTCATTATAATAAGATATCTATTGATTAATTCGTTGACAATATTGATTCTTTTAAATTTTTGCATAAAATACAGCAAAGAAAATAAAGTACACCTATACAGCTCTATATCCCGCTTAAGGGATACGGCGCCTTGGCATACTTTCCCCTATCCCCTGTAACAGAGGATTATCATGTAGTTTTCTACCTTACTCCATCTACCGTTCCATATTCTTTATCTTACAAAAGGTGACGTTTAAATAAGGACATATTGCAATATCGTTTGATTTAAGAAAGTCGTCTCACGTACGGAAGGCGGAAAAGTGCAAAACTTGCGGCCATTTTACAATTCCTTAGTTCACAGTCTCCTTATATAAGTCTTGTTTAAATTTTAAACCGTAAAATACTTTTTATCCATCCACTCAAGTTCAAATAGATTTTGTTTGTAGTAATGGCGCTTGATGTTAATACTGTTTTTTTCAAATATTAACTCATTAATTAAATGTATTGAATTAATTTTGGTTTTATATGGTAGAAAACCTTTTCACAAAAAGGGGCAAGATATGCAATATACAGTAGTTATTTCTTCCCATTTGGCTTAAAATAAGTTATAACATATGATTTCATAAAAGATCTGATTTTACGTCATAGGTTGTGTCGTAGAGCAGCTGTTTTAACTCATTGGTTATGTTACTTTTCACAAAAGGGGCAAAGTATGCAATATAGTTATTTCTTCCCATTTGGCTTAAGACAAGTGATAACATATGATTTCATAAAACCGCTGATTTTATGTCATAGGTTGTGTCGTAGAGCAGCTGTTTTAACTCATTGGTTATGTTACTTTTCACAAAAGGGGCAAAGTATGCAATATAGTTAATTCTTCCCATTTGGCTTAAGACAAGTGATAACATGTGATTTCATAAAACCGCTGATTTTGTCATAGGTTGTGTCGTAGAGCAGCTGTTTTAACTCATTGGTTATGTTACTTTTCACAAAAGGGGCAAAGTATGCAATATAGTTATTTCTTCTCATTTGGCTTAAGACAAGTGATAACATATGATTTCATAAAACCGCTGATTTTATGTCATACGTTGTGTCGTAGAGCAGCTGTTTTAACTCATTGGTTATGTTACTTTTCACAAAAGGGGCAAAGTATGCAATATAGTTATTTCTTCCCATTTGGCTTAAGATAAGTGATAACATATGATTTCATAAAACCGCTGATTTTATGTTACAGGTTGTGTCGTAGAGCAACTGTTTTAACTCATTGGTTATGTTACTTTTCACAAAAGGGGCAAAGTATGCAATATAGTTATTTCTTCCCATTTGGCTTAAGATAAGTGATAACATATGATTTCATAAAACCGCTGATTTTATGTCATAGGTTGTGTCGTAGAGCAGCTGTTTTAACTCATTGGTTATGTTACTTTTCACAAAAGGGGCAAAGTATGCAATATAGTTATTTCTTCCCATTTGGCTTAAGATAAGTGATAACATATGATTTCATAAAACCGCTGATTTTATGTCATAGGTTGTGTCGTAGAGCAGCTGTTTTAACTCATTGGTTATGTTACTTTTCACAAAAGGGGCAAAGTATGCAATATAGTTATTTCTTCCCATTTGGCTTAAGATAAGTGATAACATATGATTTCATAAAACCGCTGATTTTATGTCATAGGTTGTGTCGTAAAGCAGCTGTTTTAACTCATTGGTTATGTTACTTTTCACAAAAGGGGCAAAGTATGCAATATAGTTATTTCTTCCCATTTGGCTTAAGATAAGTGATAACATATGATTTCATAAAACCGCTGATTTTATGTCATAGGTTGTGTCGTAGAGCAGCTGTTTTAACTCATTGGTTATGTTACTTTTCACAAAAGGGGCAAAGTATGCAATATAGTTATTTCTTCCCATTTGGCTTAAGACAAGTGATAACATATGATTTCATAAAACCGCTGATTTTATGTCATAGGTTGTGTCGTAGAGCAGCTGTTTTAACTCATTGGTTATGTTACTTTTTACAAAAGGGGCAAAGTATGCAATATAGTTATTTCTTCCCATTTGGCTTAAGACAAGTGATAATATATGATTTCATAAAACCGCTGATTTTATGTCATAGGTTGTGTCGTAGAGCAGCTGTTTTAACTCATTGGTTATGTTACTTTTCACAAAAGGGGCAAAGTATGCAATATAGTTAATTCTTCCCATTTGGCTTAAGACAAGTGATAACATGTGATTTCATAAAACCGCTGATTTTGTCATAGGTTGTGTCGTAGAGCAGCTGTTTTAACTCATTGGTTATGTTACTTTTCACAAAAGGGGCAAAGTATGCAATATAGTTATTTCTTCTCATTTGGCTTAAGACAAGTGATAACATATGATTTCATAAAACCGCTGATTTTATGTCATACGTTGTGTCGTAGAGCAGCTGTTTTAACTCATTGGTTATGTTACTTTTCACAAAAGGGGCAAAGTATGCAATATAGTTATTTCTTCCCATTTGGCTTAAGATAAGTGATAACATATGATTTCATAAAACCGCTGATTTTATGTCATAGGTTGTGTCGTAGAGCAGCTGTTTTAACTCATTGGTTATGTTACTTTTCACAAAAGGGGCAAAGTATGCAATATAGTTATTTCTTCCCATTTGGCTTAAGATAAGTGATAACATATGATTTCATAAAACCGCTGATTTTATGTCATAGGTTGTGTCGTAGAGCAGCTGTTTTAACTCATTGGTTATGTTACTTTTTACAAAAGGGGCAAAGTATGCAATATAGTTATTTCTTCCCATTTGGCTTAAGACAAGTGATAATATATGATTTCATAAAACCGCTGATTTTATGTCATAGGTTGTGTCGTAGAGCAGCTGTTTTAACTCATTGGTTATGTTACTTTTCACAAAAGGGGCAAAGTATGCAATATAGTTAATTCTTCCCATTTGGCTTAAGACAAGTGATAACATGTGATTTCATAAAACCGCTGATTTTGTCATAGGTTGTGTCGTAGAGCAGCTGTTTTAACTCATTGGTTATGTTACTTTTCACAAAAGGGGCAAAGTATGCAATATAGTTATTTCTTCTCATTTGGCTTAAGACAAGTGATAACATATGATTTCATAAAACCGCTGATTTTATGTCATACGTTGTGTCGTAGAGCAGCTGTTTTAACTCATTGGTTATGTTACTTTTCACAAAAGAGGCAAAGTATGCAATATAGTTATTTCTTCCCATTTGGCTTAAGATAAGTGATAACATATGATTTCATAAAACCGCTGATTTTATGTCATAGGTTGTGTCGTAAAGCAGCTGTTTTAACTCATTGGTTATGTTACTTTTCACAAAAGGGGCAAAGTATGCAATATAGTTATTTCTTCCCATTTGGCTTAAGATAAGTGATAACATATGATTTCATAAAACCGCTGATTTTATGTCATAGGTTGTGTCGTAGAGCAGCTGTTTTAACTCATTGGTTATGTTACTTTTCACAAAAGGGGCAAAGTATGCAATATAGTTATTTCTTCCCATTTGGCTTAAGACAAGTGATAACATATGATTTCATAAAACCGCTGATTTTATGTCATAGGTTGTGTCGTAGAGCAGCTGTTTTAACTCATTGGTTATGTTACTTTTTACAAAAGGGGCAAAGTATGCAATATAGTTAGTTCTTCCCATTTGGCTTAAGACAAGTGATAATATATGATTTCATAAAACCGCTGATTTTATGTCATAGGTTGTGTCGTAGAGCAGCTGTTTTAACTCATTGGTTATGTTACTTTTCACAAAAGGGGCATAGTATGCAATATAGTTAATTCTTCCCATTTGGCTTAAGACAAGTGATAACATGTGATTTCATAAAACCGCTGATTTTGTCATAGGTTGTGTCGTAGAGCAGCTGTTTTAACTCATTGGTTATGTTACTTTTCACAAAAGGGGCAAAGTATGCAATATAGTTATTTCTTCTCATTTGGCTTAAGACAAGTGATAACATATGATTTCATAAAACCGCTGATTTTATGTCATACGTTGTGTCGTAGAGCAGCTGTTTTAACTCATTGGTTATGTTACTTTTCACAAAAGAGGCAAAGTATGCAATATAGTTATTTCTTCCCATTTGGCTTAAGATAAGTGATAACATATGATTTCATAAAACCGCTGATTTTATGTCATAGGTTGTGTCGTAGAGCAGCTGTTTTAACTCATTGGTTATGTTACTTTTCACAAAAGGGGCAAAGTATGCAATATAGTTATTTCTTCCCATTTGGCTTAAGATAAGTGATAACATATGATTTCATAAAACCGCTGATTTTATGTCATAGGTTGTGTCGTAGAGCAACTGTTTTAACTCATTGGTTATGTTACTTTTCACAAAAGGGGCAAAGTATGCAATATAGTTATTTCTTCCCATTTGGCTTAAGATAAGTGATAACATATGATTTCATAAAACCGCTGATTTTATGTCATAGGTTGTGTCGTAGAGCAGCTGTTTTAACTCATTGGTTATGTTACTTTTCACAAAAGGGGCAAAGTATGCAATATAGTTATTTCTTCCCATTTGGCTTAAGATAAGTGATAACATATGATTTCATAAAACCGCTGATTTTATGTCATAGGTTGTGTCGTAGAGCAACTGTTTTAACTCATTGGTTATGTTACTTTTCACAAAAGGGGCAAAGTATGCAATATAGTTATTTCTTCCCATTTGGCTTAAGATAAGTGATAACATATGATTTCATAAAACCGCTGATTTTATGTCATAGGTTGTGTCGTAGAGCAGCTGTTTTAACTCATTGGTTATGTTACTTTTCACAAAAGGGGCAAAGTATGCAATATAGTTATTTCTTCCCATTTGGCTTAAGATAAGTGATAACATATGATTTCATAAAACCGCTGATTTTATGTCATAGGTTGTGTCGTAAAGCAGCTGTTTTAACTCATTGGTTATGTTACTTTTCACAAAAGGGGCAAAGTATGCAATATAGTTATTTCTTCCCATTTGGCTTAAGATAAGTGATAACATGATTTCATAAAACCGCTGATTTTATGTCATAGGTTGTGTCGTAGAGCAGCTGTTTTAACTCATTGGTTATGTTACTTTTCACAAAAGGGGCAAAGTATGCAATATAGTTATTTCTTCCCATTTGGCTTAAGATAAGTGATAACATATGATTTCATAAAACCGCTGATTTTATGTCATAGGTTGTGTCGTAGAGCAACTGTTTTAACTCATTGGTTATGTTACTTTTCACAAAAGGGGCAAAGTATGCAATATAGTTATTTCTTCCCATTTGGCTTAAGATAAGTGATAACATATGATTTCATAAAACCGCTGATTTTATGTCATAGGTTGTGTCGTAGAGCAGCTGTTTTAACTCATTGGTTATGTTATTTTTCACAAAAGGGGCAAAGTATGCAATATAGTTATTTCTTCCCATTTGGCTTAAGATAAGTGATAACATATGATCTCATAAAACCGCTGATTTTATGTCATAGGTTGTGTCGTAGAGCAGCTGTTTTAACTCATTGGTTATGTTACTTTTCACAAAAGGGGCAAAGTATGCAATATAGTTATTTCTTCCCATTTGGCTTAAGATAAGTGATAACATATGATTTCATAAAACCGCTGATTTTATGTCATAGGTTGTGTCGTAGAGCAGCTGTTTTAACTCATTGGTTATGTTACTTTTCACAAAAGGGGCAAAGTATGCAATATAGTTATTTCTTCCCATTTGGCTTAAGATAAGTGATAACATATGATTTCATAAAACCGCTGATTTTATATCATAGGTTGTGTCGTAGAGCAGCTGTTTTAACTCATTGGTTATGTTACTTTTCACAAAAGGGGCAAAGTATGCAATATAGTTATTTCTTCCCATTTGGCTTAAGATAAGTGATAACATATGATTTCATAAAACCGCTGATTTTATGTCATAGGTTGTGTCGTAGAGCAGCTGTTTTAACTCATTGGTTATGTTACTTTTCACAAAAGGGGCAAAGTATGCAATATAGTTATTTCTTCCCATTTGGCTTAAGATAAGTGATAACATATGATTTCATAAAACCGCTGATTTTATGTCATAGGTTGTGTCGTAGAGCAGCTGTTTTAACTCATTGGTTATGTTACTTTTCACAAAAGGGGCAAAGTATGCAATATAGTTATTTCTTCCCATTTGGCTTAAGATAAGTGATAACATATGATTTCATAAAACCGCTGATTTTATGTCATAGGTTGTGTCGTAGAGCAGCTGTTTTAACTCATTGGTTATGTTACTTTTCACAAAAGGGGCAAAGTATGCAATATAGTTATTTCTTCCCATTTGGCTTAAGATAAGTGATAACATATGATTTCATAAAACCGCTGATTTTATGTCATAGGTTGTGTCGTAGAGCAGCTGTTTTAACTCATTGGTTATGTTACTTTTCACAAAAGGGGCAAAGTATGCAATATAGTTATTTCTTCCCATTTGGCTTAAGATAAGTGATAACATATGATTTCATAAAACCGCTGATTTTATGTCATAGGTTGTGTCGTAGAGCAGCTGTTTTAACTCATTGGTTATGTTACTTTTCACAAAAGGTGCAAAGTATGCAATATAGTTATTTCTTCCCATTTGGCTTAAGATAAGTGATAACATATGATTTCATAAAACCGCTGATTTTATGTTACAGGTTGTGTCGTAGAGCAACTGTTTTAAAGCACTGGTTATGTTACTTTTTACAAAAGGGGCAAAGTATGTAATATAGTTATTTCTTCCCATTTGACTTAAATAAGTGATAACATATTATTTCATAAAACCGCTGATTTTATGTTATAGGTTATGTCGTAGAACAGCTGTTTTAACTCATTGGTTATGTTACTTTTCACAAAAGGGGCAAAGTATGCAATATAGTTATTTCTTCCCATTTGGCTTAAAATAAGTGATAACATATGATTTCATAAAACAGCTGATTTTATGTTACAGGTTACGTCATATAGCAGCTGTTTTAACACACTGGTTATATTACTTTTTACAAAAGGGGCAAAAGTATGTAATATAATTATTTCTTCCCATTTGGCTTAAAATAAGTGATAACATATGATTTCATAAAACAGCTGATTTTATGTTACAGGTTACGTCATATAGCAGCTGTTTTAACACACTGGCTATGTTACTTTTTACAAAAGGGGCAAAAGTATGTAATATAGTTATTTCTTCCCATTTGACTTAAATAAGTGATAACATATGATTTCATAAAACAGCTGATTTTATGTTACAGGTTACGTCATATAGCAGCTGTTTTAACACACTGGTTATATTACTTTTTACAAAAGGGGCAAAAGTATGTAATATAATTATTTCTTCCCATTTGGCTTAAAATAAGTGATAACATATGATTTCATAAAACAGCTGATTTTATGTTACAGGTTACGTCATATAGCAGCTGTTTTAACACACTGGCTATGTTACTTTTTACAAAAGGGGCAAAAGTATGTAATATAATTATTTCTTCCCATTTGGCTTAAAATAAGTGATAACATATGATTTCATAAAACAGCTGATTTTATGTTACAGGTTACGTCATATAGCAGCTGTTTTAACACACTGGTTATGTTACTTTTTACAAAAGGGGCAAAAGTATGTAATATAATTATTTCTTCCCATTTGGCTTAAGATAGGGGATAACATATGATTTCATAAAACAGCTGATTTTATGTTATAGGTTATGTCGTAGAACAGCTGTTTTAACTCATTGGTTATGCTACTTTATTTATATTAATTAAAACTAATAAAAAGTAACTAAAAAGAAATTTTTCTTTGTTGACCTATGTAGGAATTGACTTTAAAAATTTTTTGTTTATATTACTTCTTAATGATTCAGTAGTAACAATGAAATGACATTATTGTCTGAAAAAGGCTATATGGTTATTTTCAACGCGAATAAATAGTGACCATATTTGTTTTACTGCAAATTAATTTCAAATTGCATTATAATTATATTACAACAAAATATTTCAAAGACCTATATGGAACAAAAAAACATTTAAATTAAACAAGTTAATGAACCAGTGATGTAAACACTGGACAAGACGTGGACCACGGGAAAGATAGACGGGTAGAAACCAAATCGATAGCGGAAAGGGCCAAGAGTTAGATTAATCCTCTTTGATCCTCCATAGCTCCGACGTTATTACTATAGACATCTGCGCTCTAAAGACAATTAGCGGAAACTCAAAGGGGCAAAAACCAATGCTCTTGATCTTGACGTATCTGACCAGCTGCTCTGAACTCATTGGAGCCGACAGAGCACCCAATACAAATAGAGTAGTCGTCTACTGCAATAGATATAGGGAGATGTGAAGTCGAATTCGCCTTTTGATGGGACCATATATTGGCACTTCAGCTACGAGATCAAGCCCTTGAGAATAAAGATTATAACATACGATAGATTATTAGTTTGAAGGAATATTGGTTTGAAGGAATATTGGTTTGAAGGAATAGTTTAGTTGATATATACCGGTATTCAATAGTAGATTCGCAAGTGGTAGATTGCTGGATCGCAAGTGGCACGAGTCGCAACTGGCACGACAACGAGCTCACTCTACAGCTATTGAAAAAACAATGAAGAAAATGGTGGCATAAAGGCTTGTCTCTGTACTCTCTCCTATTTTCACACCTGGATTTAATAGACGATCAAAAAACAAACATAAAAAATATAGAAATAAATATAACCTATGTAAAGCTTTTTTAAAGGCCGATTTCAAACTAGCCTAAATCATAGAACTGATTTATTATCATTTAGCCAGTCCCGTAATTTGGGCAGTTAGAGAGCCCGTAATGGTCGCTTATTTCCCTTGTCGCTCATTCCACTGTCGATTAAGACTCTAAGCGCATGTAGAAAATACGTAGGGTTCGTTTAATTCACTTGTCGCTCATTTCATTGAGGATTAAGACTCTAAGCGCATGTAGAATATACGTAAGGTTCGCTTATTCCACTTATCGCTCATTCCACTGTCGATTAAGACTCTAAGCGCATGTAGAATATACGTAGGGTTCGTTTAATTCACTTGTCGCTCATTTAACTGAGGATTAAGACTCTAAGCGCATGTAGAATATACGTAAGGTTCGCTTATTTCACTTATCGCTCATTCCACTGACGATTAAGACTCTAAGCGCATGTAGAATATACGCAAGTTTCGCTTATTTCACTTATCGCTCATTCCACTGACGATTAAGACTCTAAGCGCATGTAGAATATACGCAAGGTTCGCTTATTTCACTTATCGCTCATTCCACTGACGATTAAGACTCTAAGCGCATGTAGAATATACGTAGGGTTCGTTTAATTCACTTGTCGCTCATTTCATTGAGGATTAAGACTCTAAGCGCATGTAGAATATACGTAAGGTTCGCTTATTCCACTTATCGCTCATTCCACTGTCGATTAAGACTCTAAGCGCATGTAGAATATACGTAGGGTTCGTTTAATTCACTTGTCGCTCATTTCACTGAGGATTAAGACTCTAAGCGCATGTAGAATATACGTAAGGTTCGCTTATTTCACTTATCGCTCATTCCACTGACGATTAAGACTCTAAGCGCATGTAGAATATACGTAAGGTTCGCTTATTTCACTTATCGCTCATTTCATTGACGATTAAAACTCTAAGCGCATGTAGAATATACGCAAGGTTCGCTTATTTCACTTGTCGCTCATTTCATTGAGGATTAAGACTCTAAGCGCATGTAGAGAATATGTTAGGGTCGCTTATTTCATTGGTCGCTCATTTCACTGAAGATTAAGACTCTATGCGCAGGTAGAGAATCCGTAATAGTTGCTTATTTCACTGGTCGCTCATTTCACTGAAGATTAAGACTCTATTCGCAGGTAGAGATTCCGTAATAGTCGATTATTTCACTGGTCGCTCATTTCACTGAGGATTAAGACTCTAAGCGCATGTAGAATATACGCAAGGTTCGCTTATTTCACTTATCGCTCATTCCACTGACGATTAAGACTCTAAGCGCATGTAGAATATACGTAGGGTTCGTTTAATTCACTTGTCGCTCATTTCATTGAGGATTAAGACTCTAAGCGCATGTAGAATATACGTAAGGTTCGCTTATTCCACTTATCGCTCATTCCACTGTCGATTAAGACTCTAAGCGCATGTAGAATATACGTAGGGTTCGTTTAATTCACTTGTCGCTCATTTCACTGAGGATTAAGACTCTAAGCGCATGTAGAATATACGTAAGGTTCGCTTATTTCACTTATCGCTCATTCCACTGACGATTAAGACTCTAAGCGCATGTAGAATATACGTAAGGTTCGCTTATTTCACTTATCGCTCATTTCATTGACGATTAAAACTCTAAGCGCATGTAGAATATACGCAAGGTTCGCTTATTTCACTTGTCGCTCATTTCATTGAGGATTAAGACTCTAAGCGCATGTAGAGAATATGTTAGGGTCGCTTATTTCATTGGTCGCTCATTTCACTGAAGATTAAGACTCTATGCGCAGGTAGAGAATCCGTAATAGTTGCTTATTTCACTGGTCGCTCATTTCACTGAAGATTAAGACTCTATTCGCAGGTAGAGATTCCGTAATAGTCGATTATTTCACTGGTCGCTCATTTCACTGAAGATTAAGACTCTATGCGCAGATAGATAATCCGTAATGGTGGCTTATTTCACTGGTCGCTTTTTTCGTGACATTCGTTGATAAATGATATTTAAAGATTAATAATAATTACTATTATTTTTATTTATAATAATATAATAACCTGATCTGTTATATTTAATGATTAATAGAGGTTTCAATCAAATAAAAAACGAATGTAACGCTGCAAATATGACTATATTGCAGAATTTTTCGACATTTAAACAGGGGCATTTATTTAAAGTTTAAGTGAGTATTTAAGTCAAGTAAATGGAAATCGAAAGTGTGTGTATCTCTTAATATATGTACAGATTCATTTATTGTAATAGTATATATGTAGTAGAATGAATAAAATTTACCTGGTAGTTCATATACAACCAGTAACGTTTGTAAAATAATTGCAATATTAGCGATAAGGTAAATATATTTTTATTAAAGTTAATAATAATTGTGAATTTATGATTTTTTTGTAAATTTATTTATTTATTTTTTGTTAATAAATTTCCTAGAAAAGGGAATTGTTCGTATGTCGAAACATTGGGCAATATATTTTCAACATTAAATTTGTTAAACATGATTTTGAAGTTTCATAATAAAGTACGTATTGTGGTTTTGCTGTATCATAACAGAACTGTATGTAAGCATTTAATTTTTCTGGACAACGTATTGAAAATACCTGACTCTCAAATGTAGCTACCGCACCTAAAATCTTTAAAGGAATTTCATGAACAAATCTCATTTGACAACATTCCCATAGACGTATAGATTATCCGAAAAAATAGCACCAAGCACATCGCTTTCAATCACAGATTAGCACCACGCCAACTGACATCATGAGGTTTACGGTTCTCCTTTCATGCGGGGAGTAAATGATTTTAGAGTGGTTTTCTGGTGATTCAGTAGATATAGACCCAAGGGTGAAGAGTTAATGAAGACGCACCCTTACCCCTCGTGTGATTCACCCTCCTCCCCTAAGCTATTCCCCCTCGTCAACAGGTTTAATACTGGTTTAGGGTGTGTTTTTTATTTCACTGGGTATTACCAATTCAATTATTGTATCACTTTCTCGTGGTAATAAAACCATTAAATATAATTAAATGTCCGACATTAGGTTGCTGATATACACATAAAGGTTACGTTTTACCTATAAATCTATAACAATAATCTAGGAATCATTACACGAAAATATAATGGAGTATTTCTCCGAAGAGCACAGTAAATTTAACCTAATAAATAAGAATAATGAAATAATAAATAAGAAATCATGTTAGTTTATTATTCTCTCAGTGATTTAACATTGATTTAAATCTCTCAGCTAATGTAATAAATATCTAATCGTAATATTAGTTATTACAATTTGTAAATAATCAACCCTTAAATTTCTTAATTTACTTACGTAAAACTTATAATATACAATAAAGTTGTATTTATTCTACATTTTACACACTATGTTCAAGCTTTTATCGCTATAAAATTGATAAATATAAATATATTATCGTGAGGAGATTTGACAGAATAAATTTATACTTGGCAAAATAATCGAAATCAATCTCGATTGCTTTATTCAATAGTAGCGTTCAACGTTCTTTTTCAAAATACAGTAGATGGGATTGAGACCTCTCGGATTTACGAAAACTCAGATTACACGAGAAAAAATGTACCCTGTACATTCGAAAAATATGGGTTCTAATTAACCCTAATACTATAACTAAGAATTCACAAAATACATTCATAGAACTGTATTGACTACAGTACTTGCATAAATTAATGTTGCTTTGGAATACATTGTTAATCACCGTTTCTATATTTTAGCAAAGAGTTATAAAGTGTCTTATGTTTTTGCTTATTAGATTGTTTTCGAGCTGCGGTGTCGCGTAGGCGTCTTAGCAGAACACATCTGTTGACGTGGTGTATGTTATTCAATATAGCGCATTGCAGTTTCCAAAGAGGCCGTTCCTTCACCGTGACTAATTTTCCCTCCTTGTACTGTCTCGGTCGAACCTTCATCTTTATTTTCGTCATCACTGCCTTCAAGAGGTTCCTGTACCTTTACAATCACCGTAACATCTGTTATCTCAAATTGTTCGTCCTTATTCATTGACTTACGTCACTATCATCGGAATTTTCACAACCTGGAAGTTTCTTGATAAGAAATGTCAAATCTGTTTCTTCTTGTGGACCAACGACACTCAGCAGTTTCATTATGACCCAAGATTTTATTCCACGACTTACTTAATGTTTCTGCTTTTATTTCGTTCCATAATTCTTCTATCCACTGCACAGCTTCGTTAACTGTATTTTTTTTTTAGAAAGTCTACACTGCTTTCTTCCCCTTCAGTCGATTCCAAGAGAGATTGTAAAAAATAACGTCTGTTTTTTCCAAACATTCCAGAACACCCAGAACGGCTGGATGAGGATCGTAACATTTGCGGGTAGAAATAAAGCACGGATATCATCAGACCACAGTTTATCTTTATCTTTATGCGACGGTGCTTTGTCTAACAGTAAATTATTTTAATATACTGACAAATATATATATATATATATATATATATATATATATATATATATCATTGTATTAATAATAAGCACCAATTTCCAAATATAGAAAATATGAGACTTATAAAAGAAATTAATAAGGGATTAAGAATGAATATATATGAAGCATTCGAAATATATAAACACAATAATAATAACAAATTAATAAAAGAACAAATACAAATACATTCTAAATTTGATACTATATTAAATGTCTATAATGTTACAGCAACAAAATAAATTTGGCAATTTGTATAAATTTAGCAACAATTCTAATTCTAATTAAACATATGTTTTAGGCCTATAGCTTACATTAATGTAATTTTCATTTCTGATGATGTTGGTACTGTTTACCAACGAAAAGCTTTGGATATAAATTAATAAATATTCTTGTATTTGAATAACCTATGTTGTTTTAAAATATATATATATATATATACATATATATATATATATATATATATATATATATATATATATATATATATATATATCCTTCAAATATATGTCCTTTAAAATAAGCTTCAAATAGAAATAGGCTCGAATTTAACGCAAGCTCGGAAAATCGGGGCTCGGAATTTTGAGACTCTACTGTAGTTTTCAAACTTTAATAATAATGTATTCAGTTTTTTTTACTGTTTTATAAAGTTGAATTTTTGTGAAGTTTTGCATCTATGGATACCAATCCTGCCAAATATTTTTGAAGAATATTAATTAATGTCATGCTTTTAGGACAGGGCCTTAACTTGGGGGGGGGGTAAAAGATTAGGATCATTCCGAATTTTTTAACGAATCTTAAACTTTTAAAGATTTTTCAGGTTAATGACAGATCACAGACCAATTCATGTTTTTGCAATACCCTACATTCCGATTTTCTTTCCGAACGTAGAAAAACAAATCTGCATGATATTATTTTAGGTCTGTGATCTGTCATTAACCTAACAAATTCATTAGTTAATAACAGACATTAAATTAACTTTTAAAGATTTTTATACAAAATATTAGTGCACAAAAGACGAGAGGTTTACTTATGAAACTTGTTCAAGTATTTAAATTGAATATTTAAAACCCCAGATTCTAAATACTAACTACCAAACCCTCCTCCCCTGAAGAAATTTCCTAGCTACAGCTCCGCAAGTATTTTCGAAAAACGTTCATGAAATGAACTGGCATAGGTATTTTCTAATTCTGTATGTAATGCATTATCTTGAAGATTAAGTTATGGTTTCCATACGATTACGGGAAATCCGCACCACAAACTAGCACACAACTGACTAATCCACTCACCAGCTGATTGAAACGAAGCGAACAATCTGCCAATCCTTTAATTCTGAGCTGAATTAATTACCTCAGAGGGTTGATAGGCACCGGCTAACGCGCGTGCATTTATGCTAATGAGTGCTTCCGTCAGTTACTGTCCCGATCTTTCAGTTACAGTCCCTGATAGGATTAGCGACCGCCTAACTAAAAGCACTTCATAGCACTACTGCTAATGTTATAAATCACATTTTTTTTAAATATTTGGGTTATTTAAGAAATAAAGATATTTAATTTGGTTTCGCTCGTTATAAAATATGATTTTACTGTTCTATCATATTTTAGGCATATTAAAATTAGGGATGGAACGATTCCTAAAATTTTAATTTCAATTATCGATTCTTAAATCGGTTCCCGATCTTTGAAGTTATATATGCCTAAATGATATTCTCTAATAATGAATTTAGTTAACATTTTGGTCACATGGTGATATCTTTTAAAAGTTCCTTTTCAAAGCAATAGGCTACACAAATCGTTCAGCCTTCATCTATAAGTAGG